>JASANF010016166.1:0-88938 GCA_030248245.1 Trissonchulus sp. WLG1_4
TGCAAATTTGTAAAGGTGTATGCAGTGCGCAAACACACACTCACAATTTGCCGTGTTTGCTTTCTGTGCCTGATTGCAGTGTCATCGTCTTTTTATTGTCTGGCCATCAGCATCAACTGCATGTGTGTAGTGTATGTTATGTGATTTCTTTTTTTCGACTGCTCAATTCTCAGATTGAACTTTAATTCATAATTTACATAAAAAATGACTTGTGAAATAAAGATTAAAATGTCAACTCATTTGAACGGTTTTTTAAATTATATACTAAATCACATATTCAGATTGACAATTTAAATAAAAATATATTTCCTAGCACCGTATTTTTAGAAATATCAATGGGTAAATTAGGCTATTCTCCGCCGCTGGTCGGGTAATGATAAGATGGTATTCTCAAATGACTTTATTCAAAGTGAAAACTAGGGCCAGTGTTTTCGCGTTTACAACGTGCTGCAACTTTTTTATAACACTTGCAATAAACTATCCTGAAAAGATTTTAAGCCATTGGACCATTTTAGCTTTTTTAACTTACATACTTTTTCTTGCTTCATTAAGTTTACCCGAGGGTAATGATAGATAGCCTAACTTAACCCGTGGGTAATTTAGAGAATACGACCCATGAACTCATGCTGTAGTAGTACTACTACTACTACTAACTGACGGACGAGTTATTATAATGCTCGCAGTTGGTTGTAGGATTTCATTTTGAGTGTCTGCACTAGCTTCTGAGCAGAAAAGTCGCTTTACTTCTATTCGCACTTTCCAATTGCAGTTGTAGTAGATAATCAGTCGAACTGATACATTAACCATAATTAATAAAATAATTATATCGTGAGAAAGAAACCAAAAGACTGGATGTCTGTACATAAATTGGATATCGATAAGCTCAGTTAGTTCAAAAGAGACACTTAGTGAATTGGTAATCAAATACGTGGTTACCAGGGCAATTAGTAACCATTTAGCTTCGTGAACCGTCCGCGTGTTCACAAAAGACGTACTTGAACCAACTAAGCCGGAGTTTGGGTTTTCTACTCGTTGTTTCAAACTCGCTATGATGGCCACATTAATGTGAACCAGCAACATAAAGGGTATAAAAATGCCTATGATACTAGACAAATATAATTGTGCATGTATAAAGGATAAGTTATTGCCCAGTTGGGTGGGTACAGCTTTCAGTGCCATAAAATCGGTGCAGTTTTTGAGTACCACTTTTGTCTGAAACAACGAACTGAGTTCGAGCAAAAACGCAGCTCCTATGATGCACGTGATGACTATGATCCGTTTTTTCATCGTCCACT
This sequence comes from Trissonchulus sp. WLG1_4, assembly GCA_030248245.1. Lineage (NCBI taxonomy): Eukaryota > Metazoa > Nematoda > Enoplea > Enoplida > Ironidae > Trissonchulus > Trissonchulus sp. WLG1_4. Next base: position 1,296 of record JASANF010016166.1, read on the forward strand.
TTACGCGTGGCATACATTGACCCGTAGTGCGCAAGCAGCGAGTCATGGCTGCGGCTGTAGTAAGATAATTGGACGCTATTCGTAGTGCGCGAAAAAGGAACCGTACTTTGAAAAGATAGATAATGTACACTTCATAGACGCTCCTAAGTTCGTAGAACTCGTAGATTGCTCTGACTGGATAGATAGCGAAATAAAGGGCGCATGTCAGAACGTCCAGACATGCTAAAACCGCTAAATAGATATGTGTGGCCCTGAGGCTGGGTCGAAAAAGGACATAGACCACGACACTGTTGCTCACAAGGCCACTCAAGGCCAACAAGCTTCCAAATACGGCCATAAGCCAAAATTCTTCTTTCGCAGTTTCAGAAGGAATAAAATGGCACAATATCCAGTCGATAGTAGTAGTTTCTAATTCCTCTTCCGCGATAGTTGAATCGCCAAATGATGCTGAAGTGTCGTGGTCATGCATTTGTGTGGAAGATTGCTTCGAGTTTAACAAGGATACTTTCGAAACTTTTGGTGAATCCACTCAGGTCACTGTTCGGCCAAAGTTCCATTGTGGTCAATGGTTCCTGGAAATATCCTTTGACCCCACATAGTCTTTAAGAAACAGGAGCAGTGCCATTTGAAAATGTATGAGTGAAATCGAGATTAGCCAGTTACGAATATGTCATACCATCCTCGTATAGTAGCTTCTAAAGCAAGCTCTGCTTTACCTTACCTGCTTACCTTGCCTTTACCATATGTTACAGCACAAATCGTGTTGGATGTCAAAACTCAAACATATTGTCAAATAAGTGAAAGTTTGGTGCGTGATAATGGAGTAATTAAAAAATGTTGCATCCTGCTAGGACGGTGTGCCCACGGATGTGCCCTCAAAAATTTTTAATTAATTTTCAATGTCTTTCAAGATTCATTTATTTCTCATCATCCTACATTTACAGAAGAGTTCACAATTCTTCGAAACAAAACTAACTAACTATATACATCAACTGATTAAGTTGGCGAAATTTGGCCATGTAGGACACTACACTTGGGCCTTTGGAACCACTTCTGTATACTACGGCAAATCTTGTTGCGCAGCTTAAAAATAAAAACTGCCAAAATGTAGGTAGTTTCGAGATGTGAGCGACGTGACGTGGTGAGAAATTATATCTGTCAGCCTAAAAAGGTGGGTAAAATCCAGCCCGTCCCCCGCCCATCCGCCTCAACCGCTGGTAAGCAAAACGCATCTCCGCTCTCAAATAGGCAAACCTTTGATAAAGTTTCTACTGGGCGTGTCACCGCTAGGTCAAATCACCGCTACGCTGAAACTCCGCTAAGCCGAAAAAGTTTTCGAATCATACATAGTCGCTGGTAAGGGACTGTACGCTTTAAACGTAAACAATTAAGCGGTTAAACAAGTAAACGCGTTTAAAGGATTCAAACCCTTTAAACGTGCCCATGCCTAGTGCCTACTACATACTAGGGCTGGGCACGGTTACAAAATCACTATCCGTGTACAACGTTATTTTCGAAGGCTAGTAACCGCGTGTACACGCTAACTAACGGTTACTGCAATTATCCGCGTGTACACGCTAATTATCCGTGTAACCGTGTTACCGTTTACACGCTAAGTATCCGTGTAGCCGTTTACACGGATACTAACCGTGTAAACGGTTAAACGGTTACTAAACGGTTACACGGTTACTAAACGGTTACATGGTTACTAAACGTCAAGAAGCAGAGGGGGAGGAATGACCAAGGGAAGATACGAACCACGTGTCCGTGTAACCGTGTAACCGTTTACACGCTAAGTATCCGTGTAGCCGTTTACACGGATACTAACCGTGTAAACGGTTACACGGTTACACGGTTACTAAACGGTTACAGGGTTACTAACCGGTTACACGGTTACTAAATGGTTGATTACTAAACATCGAGAAGCAGAGGGGGAGGAATGACCAAGGGAAGATACGAACCACCCATCTCTAGATCTGCAGACCAGCAAGCTACCATATGAACTACTGGGACAATGCTGAGCTGTCAGTATAAATACCTTTATATATCTTGATGAATATAGCTTGCACACACATGCGTATATGAAGTGACACACAGGCAAATCGCTTGCGCACAACTGTAGGCTAATTTGCATAAATCCAGCAGCCAAACGAACAATTTTCTTAACGGGTACACGAAGTCGAAAAACGGATAGTGTAACCGGTTACACTATCCGTTTAGAGTAACCGTTTACACTATCCGTTTAGAGTAACCGGTTACACTATCCCTTTAGAGTAACCGGTTACACTATCCGTTTAGAGTAAACGGTTACAGTATCCGCGGTTACTGTGTCTTAACGTGTACACGCTGTAACCGCTAAGTAACCGCGGATAGTGACCCCTAACCGTGTACACGCTAAGTTTAGCGTGTACACGGTTACACGCGTGTACACGGTTCGTACCGTGTAACCGTGCCCAGCCCTACTACATACCTATACCTTTGCCGTTTGCTTCTACATATATACGTACAATAGGTAACAAAGCGAATCTCCTCAGTTCTAGAAAGCTGCACTTCTCGCCATTTCTTTAATAATTAACTTGTAGATTTTTTAGAACCTAAGCGCAAGTCAAAACCAAACGCGTAACTTCAAGTTCATCTGTTTGCAATCAACGGGTTACTTAGCATTTAGCGTATCGTAGACTGTAGTGCTGTTTGAGACAAGTGACTAAGTTAGACATAGTAGCGCTTCCTTTGCAGAACAATTTATTGTATGTAACACTAACATTAGTTTCGGGATGAAAAAACATTCTATCAAGATTAAGCCATAATCAGGAAGCAGCTTTTCGTCAATGGGACTTACTGATACGCCAAATGCAGTTGGAAGTCCCATTCGCGTAATTTATTTTCGGAATATATCTGTATATAAGTACAAATGTACAAGTCTGCCGAAAATAAGTGCAGGGTTTATTAACGTTTAGCCGAACTACTAGGATATTTTAACTAAGAGTGCATAATGGTGTCTTAAAATAGAAGGATTGTCAGACAACTATATTCCATAGATAGATAGTGCTTACGGTAGATACAGTTTGAGGACAGTAAAATGACAGTTACGTTTACTGGTTCGAACGTGTCGTTCACGCAGGGACAACTACATTCAGTCACTCAATCAGCGCTCGCTTGGCAGGAATACCTAAAACATCCTCATGAAGTAAGTGATTCTAGAAAAGTAGAGGTTGCAACCTAGTTTTGTTCCGGAAAAAAGGGTTCCGTTCACCTCACCTATGGGTATGGTGCCGTTTTCATGTTAACGGTTAAAGTACCCAAACCAAACCTTGCTTGGAATGAGTGTCCGCCCTTGTGGTGAGTCTCCAAGAAACGCAGCAATCGGACAGTGTCTCGAATTGTGGTGACACACATGTTTTTTTGGAACTGCAGATAGCCGCTAGGCTGACGCCCGTGCAATAAACAACAAACAACAACAAAAATTACAAAAACTACATTTATTCCTTGATTGGCACAACATCAGCTGCAGCTATGGCTTTAGACAGTGAACTAATCTTCATTCATGCGTAATTATGGTACCTAATTGAAGGTCAGGTCAATACTCAACACTAAAAGCAGTCTGGTAGAGACTTATACACAAGCAGATACTGACATGTTTTTTTCGACATCACTAAAAAAATTATTTGGAAGACTAAAACAACAGATTAGAAGCTATGTTAATGGTGTTTTGCGCATTTTTAATAAACTCGCCGATCGCATGCTGGAGGATTTGGAAAAAAACTGAACTAAAATCGTCAACTGATAATAATTATCCCTTTCTGCGCACTTAAAACTTTAAGCAACCACGTGATGAATGCAGAATCTACCTACATAGGCCTATGAAACTTGGTCAAGTTATTCTAGTCAACTGATCTTCAAATAGTTTTTCAGGATTTGCAGGGCCCGATTTATCGAAACAAAATGTTCGTCGTTAAAATTTTTGAATTTATCGAAACATTTTCAACGACGAACATAACACTGAATTACAGGACAAGTGTTCGTCGTTGAAAATGTTCGTCGTTGAAAGTTCGTCGTTGAAAATGTTTGTCGTTGAAAAATTTTTCAACGACGAGCTTTTGTCTTTTAGAACGTTTTTATGTTCTAGACGACCAAAGCTCGTCGTGAAAACTTATCCTTACGGATAAGCATTGAACTAGTCCATAAAACCCGATTCATACTTGTCCTTGACCGCAGGCAATTACAAGAAAGCCGGTTGGCTAACACCTGTTTTACACGATAGGGAAAAGTATGGGGTGCCTCATGGGTGCCAGATGGGGCTCCCCATGGGGCGTCATATAGTACTACGTGGCACCGTGTGACACCCCGTCGCCCCCTCAAGGGGCACCCCAGCTGGAGTTTCTCCACGTTTGTCTACATCGTGGGAAACAAGCTTAAATCTGACAATTTATCGCATGAACAATGTTGGAGTAACTATTAACTAGTGTGTTATGCAAAAGAGTAGCCAATGCAAATTTGTCCATTTTTTCACAATAACGGGTTAACCTTTGTTCTTTTCCCTGCACTTGTCCCCTTAAGATCAAGTATGAAGCAGGTGTAAGTTTCCGATTCGCACTCGTTTATTTAGCTTTCTTTTTTCTTTTTTTTCTTCATGGCCTCAATAAGATTTTTTTCTGCTACTCGTCAGCAGTCAACTTTGTGTGCATCAGATACAGCAAATGTTAAGTATATTCCTTAAGGACAAGCAATGAATTAGGACATAAGCCTAGGTACTTACTGTACCTCATTTGTGCCGCCCTATACTGTCGCTCCCGTTAGCTCTGACACAGCTTGCAATCGTGACCCCATAAACTCTACAAGATTCCAGAATTGTCAACATTGCGATCGTTATGCAGATTTAGAAACGTAATGGTTGAGATTTACAACGGTGCCTAGCACCCTACTCAGCGCAATCTACCTAGTCGAACATCCCACGTTGTGTACCTATTACAGCTTTTTTATTTCATTTGCACCAGCATTCCAGATTGAGCAAATAGTTGGCCTTTTGTGAAATTCAGTCAAATCTTCCAAGACAAAAACCGAATTCTTCTTGGTAATATTGACAAGAGCACTACGTATACAAGAACATGTCAAGTTTCAGTTTCTCGTCCTTTAGGGGCAGATTGCATTACAATTGCTACAAATGTAACAGCTGTGAGCATAAAGTGAGATTTTTTGACTAAACAGTAAAATCAGCGTACGCCTGTGGCGTCGGTAATATCAAAGAAGTCTATTTCGCGTTATTTATAATTCCAATGCAGTCAAGTTATAGCACTAGTTCCAGTGAAAAAGACATTTCTTTTGTCCTCAAGGATTATGAATTAATCTACCTGAAGGACATGAACAAGGACATTTCTTATGGAGCTTAGGGACACTTCTGAAGGATAAGGACGAAGCATGGCACAAGGACAGGAATGAAAAGACTTGAGAACAAATTCGTTCTATAGAAAATGCCTGTCATGTTCTCGTTCAATCGTCATAATTTTCATGTGTTTTCCGTGCAAACTTTATCTTTTGATAATTTCACTGCGTGCATAAATATGTGATATCAGACACAAATTGCAGCGTTAATTCCAAACCACACATACGTTTTATTAACACATAATAGAGCACAGACTAGCATGCAAACATGTACTTCATGAAGAATCACAACACCATTAAGCTCACACATTTCCACACTGTTAAGGTCGATTCATACTTTAAACATTTCAAAATTAAGCCACTGAAAGTGTAAGATCACCTTGTGGTATGATTATTATGTGATCTTGCCAGCGAAGTAAATACGGCTGTAAGTATAAATGGACTCTTAGGGTGGATTTCAACACGGTGGTTTTTAAAAACCATAGTTTAAACCACGACTATAGTTTAAACCTGGTTTAGAAAAACTCGTTCGACAGAACATTTCGTCATGAAATTATTCTAAAATAGAGCAATTTCTAACGTAATGTTCTAAAAAACTGGGCTGAATGAGCACGTCAGCCAATCAAATTCCTTAAATCTGGTTTAAATCATAGTTTAAACCTGGTTTAGATAAACCATGGTTTAAACTACATTTCACCAACAATTTAAAACCACAGTTTTTCAAAACCATAGTTTTAGGTGACAAAATTGACAAAAATTATACTATTTTTTAATAAAATGACTAATATGCAATACCTAAATGGATAAAAGTGATGTTAATTCTGTTGTCATACACTACGGTAACATTGCAAGCATGGTTTTTTTGCGAAAAATAGGGTGTATTTACACATCGCCGCTTAATTTACACAGCAAAAAATAGAAATGCACACTGATTTACACAACCCTATTTCCCCCACAAAGGTGATAAAACCGCCTATTTTGGTGGTAAAAAATGCAAAAAATTCACAAAGTGGCTATTGCGACCTATGACCTTTTTGTGCTAACGAAAATAAGTTCCATTTTTGACCCAAAAAACAAAAAATCTCCAGTTTTTGCGGGCTTCTGCCCTAAAACAAAATCTGATTTTATATTTTAGCATTCTTGCATATTGCATTTGAAAGTGAAAAATCAGACATGCTGAGCTTGTCTGTGTGACGTCTTGTTGTATTACTTGAAACTACTTTGAAAGCCGAAGGGCTGGTTTTCTATAAACCCGGAGTTAAAAATTGTGTAGGATCTGGCTGCTTTGTATTCTATTAAGTACATGCATTCTAAGTCGTTTTTCGAGTGACGGGGTACAGATACGGCTTCGCAGTTCGCACTTTGGACACGTCCAAAAGCGTACCCAGGGGGAATGAACAGAACTGAAGGACAAGGACGAGACCTTTACCTATTAGCTTAGGGATGGTCTTATAGGACAAGGACAATACACGAACTCAAGGACAGGGGCACCTAGGGCAGGGGCGAAAACAGAGTTCAGGAACAAGGCAATGACAAACCTGATGGACGGGGACAAAGCTTAGGGACGCGTAGGAACCAGGCGTTACTAGAACTTCACCACTAGATAATAACTACTGTTCTCGGTCTTCATGCATAATGCAGCAAGTCAGCAACTACTTAAACAAAGCAAAAAAATGCTGCAACATGTACAAACATGACTTGAATAACATGAATGTCATGGTTTCCTGCAATCGCCATAACTTTTATGTGTTGCTCATGCAAACTTTGAGTTTTGATACTTTCACTGTGTGCATAAATATGTAATCATACTCAAATTGCAACGTTAATTCTAAAACCACACATTTGTTTTATTAACACAGTATATCACAGAGCACAGACTAGATAGCATGCAAAAGTGTACTTCATGAAGAATCAGAACACCATTAAGCTCAGACACTTCCACACTGTTGAGGTCGATTCATACTTTGAAAGTTTCAGAATTACACCACTGAGAATGTATAGGTAAGATCACTATGTGGTGTGATTATTATGTAATTTTGAGGGCTAAGTAAATACGGCTGTAAGTATAAATGGACTCTTACAGTTAAGTTATGTGATAACATCAAACAACATGAAACAGCGAAAGCAAACCATAAGATACATTTACCTACATTGTTTGGACTTGTGAGCCTTTTTACGTTATGCTTCAAGCAGGAAAGGTTTCACTACCATCCCAAATGCAAAAAAATTAGCCGATCCAAAAACAAAAAGCTAAAGCTAAAAACAATTCAGAGCGAAAAAAACTAAATCTCGATACGAAAAAAAACTTGAATCAAAAAGTATTTTAATTTTGAATTTATTTTTACTTATTAATTATGTTTAGTTATATAGAATCTAAACCTTGAGTCAAGTTTTGTATTAAAATTAAGCATTTAGAAATAATTAAAGATGAAATAGGTATTGGCCACTTTAATACACTAAAGGACAGTTCACAAGTTTGTATTATTATGTGGTAACACCAAACAACATCAAACAGCGAATGTGTATCAAACTATAAGACACATTTACATTCACAATGTTTGCACTTGTGAGCCTTTTTACGCTTTACGTAAACTTTACGTTTCACTACCATCGCAAATATTTACGCAATATAGGCATTTAGCTTTTCTTTCTTTCCAGGGTATTTTCCTTTTTTTTATAAAATTGTCCGAGAAAGTTTCCAAACTGCAAATTTTTTAGCTAAAATTTTCAAGTAAAAAGCAATTTCAAGACGAAAACAAAACTTCTGAATAGAAACCGTTATAGTGGCGAGCTTAAATTCGATCTGTTGGTCCTGGTCTTGTGCCACTGCGAACGACTACGCGTTGTGCTTGTGCTTGTGCTAATGGTTGCACAAGTTAATCCGGCCTAAAAATGAATTAAAAAACTCCAAAAAATACTTCAGAGCACACACAAAGTATAAACTATTCTGATGTGAAGGTTGTAACAAGATTAACAGAACAAAATGAACATATATTAAATTAAAAACAAAAAAGTAAGTTGTCAGTGTTCTTCACCTTATATTGTATTTTTGTGACCAGCTCCAAAGCTTCCATGATTTGCCAATCATTTGTCCCACAACTTGAACACGCGGCAGCAGCGTCGTAAAGCGCCAATGGGGTTGGCCAAGACTTGGCTCATGGAGACGGCGGGACAGGTCGGCGTGCAGATGTACAGCTTGTTTCCCCTCAGCACGGCCAACGGTGCGGTGATACGCTCCCACCACTTGCCCGTAAAGTCGGGCTCTGGTGTCGCCGAAGCAAGCGGGAACACAGCGATCACCAGGCAGAGCAAAAAGAGCGTCATGATTGCAGCAGAGCAGAGAGTGCAACTGATTCTTATGTAAAATTGCAGCTCTTTTATAGGCGGGATTATGCACGTAATTCCCTACTTTTTTTGACACGGGATTAATTCTGTACACCAATCGGTTCCTTAGTTTGAGATTATTACCAGCTTGTATTTAATTCTTCGACAATCGGCTTAACGTATTTCGTTAAAATGGCATGTACTACAAAATCAATTTGGTAAAACCATTAATGGTACTACTTCGCACATAACAGGTAATACGGAGTTGACGTTAATACGTTAATAATATAATAAGTTGAAATACATTAATATATTATATATTTTTACATTTATAATCAATTTAAATGCTCACGTATCGAAAATTTTTGTACTTTTTACTACGTATACGATCCCTCAATGAACAAGAAAAATTTTAAGACTATATATTTTCAAATTTCGGTTTGTGTTCTGGTTGACGATATTAAAAATTAGTGCATACAGCAAAACGATAACGCATCAAAGTGGTACATAGAAGCGCTATTTTTTTCGTAGGCTTAAAAATTGCGCTTATAGCCCCTGAGTTTGCTATGCGCGCTATATAGGCGCTATTTGTGCTAGGCTTAGGCTTAGGCCTAGGCCTAACCAATAGGAGCGAAGAATGGAAAGTCATGTTCTGTGATTTCCTGTAATTTTGACTAATAGGAGCGAGGGATGGAAAGCCCTACAAACCCGACAACCAGAGGAGGGGGTGGGCGCCTACTGACTGAGTCTTACCCTTCTAGGGTTTCATTTTGCCTAACCAATAGAAGCGAAGAATAGAATGTCATGTTGGGTGATTGCTTGCAATTTTGACCAATAGGAACGAGGAATGGAAAGCCCTGCAAACCCAACAACGGGGGGGGGGGGGAGCGGGCAAGGGGGGGAGCGGGGTATGTCTAGTAGCGTGTATAGCGCAAATGGTTGAACCTACCATGCAAGCGCAAATCGGCGGGTTTTCCGTATTCGGATTTTTTGGAACTGAAACATGCGGCTGAACTGCAGGCGCACTAAAGTGAGGAGGGTGCATCATCGATTGTGGGGCGATTTGGTGAATTGGGGTCCCTCTCTGATGGCATGGGAGCAGACCCAAATGGAACTGATGTAGGGGCTGGAAAGGGATATTTTTTGCACTTGAAGCCGCAGGGCTGTAGAAGCCGAGTTGTTGAACCATCGTCAGTTGTTGTGCTGGTTCTGTTCGCGTTTCGCTTTGGCAGCTTTTGGGGGTGATTTGAACCTGGTTCGGATCAAGTAATCTTAATCGTAATTGACACAATATATATCACGCCTATATAGCACGCATAGCAAACTCAGGGGCTATAAGCGCAATTTTTAAGCCTACGAAAAAAATAGCGCATATATGTACCACTTTGATGCGCTATCGTTTTGCTGTATGAGCTATTTTTTTATATCGTCAACCAGAACACAAACCGAAATTTGAAAATATATAGTTTTAAAATTCTTCTTGTTTATTGAGGGATCGTATACGTAGTAAAAAGTACAAAAATTTTCGATACGTGAGCATGATCTTGCTGGAGCAACTAAGTAAACGACGGCGGACACTTATGTCTAAAGTAGGACACTTTTGTCTAGCCAAAAGTGTCCACTCGGACACTTTTGCTCAGTTAAAATTGTCACGCCGGACATTTTTGCCTGGTCAAAACTGTCCGGGGACACTTTTTTGGGGGGGACACTTTTTCTTTTGACAGGGGACACTTTGGTGTTTTATCTTTAATTCTTTAAAACCTTATGTTTTTAGGGGTCACGTTGCCCACAATGAAAGCTATGTATAGCGAGATAAACAGCTTAAAATGCGCAAGAATTAAATTTTATTGCGTTATAAATCAGTCGGAAACAATTTTACATTTCCCAGAGTAGCAAATAATTGTTGGAATCTTCTGAGCCAATGGTTTCACTATTTTCGTCCACGTCGCCGTCTTGGAAATCTTCAAAGCCTTCCCCACCAGCAAGCACGTAAGTCTGCAACAAAGTCGGGTCAAAGGTCAAAACTTTGAAGGTCAAATTCAGTAGAGTTGGGGTGCCACGGATAAAAGTATTCCTCCTAAAAATTGTCCCCCCGGACACTTATGTCAGGTTAAAAGTGTCCCCCCGGACACTTATCCATATAGATGTGTCCGGGAGGGAGGCACATTTATCGAAACAGGGGCACTTTATCCGGATAATATTATCCAGGGGGACAAATATTAGGGGGGGACACTTTTATCAGTGACAGGGGTCAAAGGACTTTACCCGTTTGCAAACGGAACTAGAGTACACAGCTTGAGGTTGAGGACGCAGACAGAAACATTGATGCCAATGCATTTTGATGTCATTCCAGTTTATAGTGAGACAATTTTTAAACTTGATCTCGGTTCCCAAATTCTCGTTCAAATACCCCCCTGCTAATTCCGGTCCCACCTTTCCCGGCTGCGATGCGGCCAAATTGAGCGACATTTTTCGTCGGCTGGACTCGTGCGGTTGGCTGTGGGCTGTGGCACTGCTGGAGACGTCCACGGTTAGCAGAATGCGGGTGGTGCCACAGTGGCCGTAATTGCAGCCTGAAACATAAGCGGAACAAGTTTTGGGAAGCGCGTTTTTCGTGGGACTTCACGGAATCGCTAGTTCAACCGCTGATCCGTTACCTTATGCAATTCTGTCTAAAATCGGGCCAAGAGTCGTCTCTATGCGGGGATCTTCACCTTTAAAAGCTAGACCAGTTTCAAACAAAAATTTTCCCTCGCCACTTTCAGCGTTTGGTTGCTTCTGCGAAGCCTTTTTCGCGAAGGATGAAGCTCGTCGTACGCCGACAAAGGTGGAACTTTTTTTGCACAGTACTGTAATAGCTGCATACCTCTGACAACAGGAACGTTGGCGAGTTTGGAAGTGGATAGAGCGATTCCAGGCGAGGGAATGTGCAAGATGACGCCCGCAGACGTGGCCACCCACACAATATCTCGGCTGCCGGCCAAAGCGGTCACGCAGAGACACGAGATTTTGTGCTGCCGAATGATATCGTCTGTACCTACAACAGCAACCACTTTTTGCGAGTAGAGGATTTCTTGCCATTTGGGATAATAAAAATGTAATAATAAAAACAAATGCTTATCATTATGTAAACTTTCTAAAGAAAACAAAACGCAGCACGTAATAAATTGGGGATACGCATGTAATCGCAAAAACATATAGTCCTGTGTTAATGGGATAATCAATGAGATTAAGGGAGTAGAAAAGTTAACTCGGACCGGATTTTTCAAGTCAAAATGCACAAATTGTGCTTGTGCAAAACTTTCTGATGTGAACCGGTTGTGCTTGTGCTTGTGCTTGTGCTTCCTGTTTTGTAAGCAGAAGTAGCAGCTAGCGTGATTAATGATTAATGATTTTCGGAAAATAAAATACTGATATCTTATTTTTCTCTATTTCAAAAAAAATCATGCTGCATGCTTGATCGCTGTGAAAACGTGCTTTAAATGATCGCTACTACCACTTTAAATAATGCAAGCCAAAAATCTTCAGTTTTCGCTTCCTTGTAAATAGACATACACTAGGGGATCTTCCCGGTTCTAGAAACCTGCAGTTCTCGACATTTCGTTAATTGACTTTTGGATTTATTTTGAACCTAAGCCATATTTAAAACCAAGCGCATGACTTCGAGTTCATTTGTTTGTGATTACAGGCTTTCCTAGCCAGCTTACGGTAGTGCTGTTTTAGACACGTGATTAACTTTGCATAATAGTCTCTCTCTTAAAGAATATTTTAGTACATACATGTTGTATGCAATTAGCAGGTTCATATTAACAAAAACATAGTTTTCAGAACGATCCCGGAATACAAAAACGTTTTCAATCAAAACGAAGACTTAAACAGGAAGCGGCTCTTTCATCACTGGAGCTTAATGGTATGCCAAATACAGTTTGACAACACCATTTGCCTTATTATTGTCGAAATATATACACATCTGACAGGCAGCACTAAAGTAGGTACACATACAAACAAGTAGGCCCCAAAAGGGGCAATGTTCCTTCCCCGGTGTCTACCTTTCAAGTTTAATTGAATTGTATCTATCTATTCCCCTACTGTTCGCTACACTGCATAACTTACTACATAGCTTATTCTAAAGTGCACTGCGTATCCAAAACTACCACCTAGCGTATTCTTAACTATTCTAACTACGTATGTACGTACATTTACAAAAAAGTGCTGCAGGATGTTAAGCATCCCGCTGCAGCGAGCCATTCGGCCAAAATTCCGCTTTGATCTGAGCTGAGCATATCAGCTCCAAGAAGCGATAAACTGTGTTATCCAGGGTCTCTTATATACTGCTGGTGAAACATTACGGTGCCGAGGCTGAAAAAGTTACACTACAACACTCTACATCGATTATTGATTTTCGTGGATATACGCGAACAAAAATCAGCAGGCAACTCCCAAGCTGAAAACACACACAAAACATACAGGCTATGCAGCCTGCTCAGCAGCGTTTAACGCTGCGAACAGTTAGTTTCAAATCAATAGTTCCTTCTCTAGAAGGAACAACAAGCAACAGTTTGCTGCAAAAGAAACATAGTAAAAATTTTACAGTAGTTTGTCATATTTGACAAAAAACCTGTTGCGAGCTCATTTTTTATTCCAACTTAAATCAATTATAACCAAACTGAAAAATTCTATTCTTTCGAAGATGAACATAATTTTATAGAAGACTGATGACCGGTGGAGCAAACCGCAAAAAATAACAATCCACTTTGCCAAAGCAAAGAGCTGGATTTGATTCATACCCGAATCAAACGGGATAAAAGCGCAATAGTAATTGCCAAATTTTTCTCCAAAAACAGATGGTAAATTTCAATTGGTGACTTGTTCATTTTCACGGAAATATAGTTGAAAAGGTAGCGAACACATACTAACAGAATACTTGTGCACACTGCATTTTAAACCATGTTTATGAAAACGTGTGAGGAGCACGATTACGCTGTATTTTCCGCCCAGCTAATTTCGCCAAGCCCAAATTTTATGCGAACATGCGCGTACGGTTACGTCTACCTATGTAGGTAAAATGGCTCAGCTTACTTACTTACATATCTCACCCTGCATTGTAATATTGTAATATCATTTTTGTGCAAAACATATTTCTTTAAAAACCAAAACAAAATTTTCTTCCAATTACAGAACTACCTGTAACAATATGTATAATATGATCTATTAGCAAAGGGTTTTCACACCCTTTGCTTGGTCCTACCGTTAAACTACCATTTTTGGGCCTGAAACTACACATGTTATTCAGATACAAAAGAAACTTTTGCATTGTTTAAAACAGAAAGTGAGGGTGGTATATATTTTGACCGTTTAAAATAAAGCTTCGGCAAGAGCTTCAAAAAAATGCCAGATTTCTTTAAAATTTTAGACTAACTAAAGCGACTAACAGATTGGTAAAATTGTTCTTAAAATAAGAACGGGTTAGACTTTTTATGAATGGCTTTTCTGAGTAGTATAAGAGCCAGAAAAATTTACAAACAGTTTTTCAAAGTTCTCAAACAAACACACAAAAAATGCAATTTTTGAGCCATAAATTCACCGTAGAAGCTTGAATCAATTTCAAAATTAGCTCAAATATTTCTATCTATATTTGCAATGTCTATATCAAATTTGATTATGTCCAATCAAGTATTATTTAAATTTTTGCATAAAACGTTACGTAACTACCACTTTAAGCAAAGAGCTGGATTTGATTCATGCCAAAATCCATCGGGTTAAAACCGCATAGTTGTCATTTACTTTTACTTCGGGAAGAGTTTGTATAATTCACGTGGAGACTAGACTACCTAAGAGCTGGATTTGACTTATAGCCAAGTGATATGGCTTAGCACTGACAGTGAAACGCAAAACAATCAAATTAGGATCAGACGCATTTCGCGAACACACTCGTGTTCACGTAGATCCGCACAATTACACTGAACAAAATACACACAAACGCACACACAACCTGCACCAAGCTAAACGTTGTATTTCAGTGTTGTAAAGAAGCCTGCTGCAAAAGTTTCCACAGGCATCATCATATAATTAGACACACACGCACACACACCTATTGTTAATTTCATCACACAGCCTTACGTTTCGATCCAGGGGCATCATAAGAACCTGTTGCGGTATACATATCATGCTAATGCATTTTCATGCATATTAGTTTCGGAATAACATTATTTGCAAATTTAACACAATTCAGCAATTCATTTTTAAAATTTAAGCTTTCGCATACGTGAAACTTGAACAGCAAATCTCACATGTTACCTTCGCTATTACGTTATGCTACTAACGCTTTCATGAATTTCAGAATAACCATAATACATAATACATATGTTATTGTCATTGTGTTGATTTAGTTTTCATGTTATCTTAATTTGTTCATATTTTTTGTTTAACTTTTTGCTTTTCCCATCTTTATTCTTGTCATGACAACTATGAGAAATAAAATGATTTATTCCCTAGTTTGTGTCACACTTGCTTTTCCTGCAATATTTGTGTGCGTTTTAGATGTGTCAAATTCCACATGTGAAATTGTTTTTATGGTTGTTTTTTGAAAACGTTTGCAAAAAACTAAATTCAAAATGGTTTCACACATATCTTGATTCCTAGAACAATAAATGAAAATATTATTAGCAGAGTTTAACCCAACAATAATGCTGCCAATTGGTCCTACCCAATAAATTACGTCAAGTGACATAAATCGCATTGACAGCAGAGCAAACTTGGGCAAAACATACAAAATGAAGGTACACAAAATGACAATCGATAATGTTTTCGTAACTTTTGCCTGACGGTCTTTGTTTTTCACCATAATTTCAGACAGATTTTTATTTAAACAAGCACTGTGCATGCTCATAACAGCAAAACAGTAAACAACCACACTAAGAGTGCCGCCAGTTAGCTGCCAGGCGTGAAAAAACTTGGCTAGGACAGGGTTAGGGCTCATTGATGAGCCACAGACACTCAATATAGGTTTATCGTCATGATAGCTCAGTGGCAAAGCGACAGCCACTAGTAAGGCTGCCACGAAAAACACCGAACCACATAGAAAACTGACCATCCTAGAAGTGATGCGAGAATACCAAACAATGCTCACACACGCAATTAAACGATCGATAGAGATCAACAGTAGAAACATTGGAACCGTGAAGTCACTTATTAGAAACAACAGAACATGAGGAGCCTGCATGCAGTTCCATTTGGTGGTCGGGCGGAAATATTGACCACTGAATTGCTTGTGCAATCGATAGGTGCCAGCAGTCAGCAGAGAACCGCCGTAGATGCAGTCGGCTATGGCCAGAGCAAACGGCAGACAGAATTCTTTCCGATGAAGGTTTTTGTTGCGCCAAATCGCAAAAACAATAAGTAAATTGCTGACCACTTGAAAACTGCCTTCCACTGTGTACATTGCAAAGAATACAGTTTTATCAGAGAGTGTTTTAACCATCGCAAATTACTGAAATCACACTTGTTTCACGATAATTTCACTCAAAAAAATTGCAGAACATGTTAGAATTAACACAAAGTTAAACAAATAGTGGCACATTAATAGGCTATTTAAACCTTAGTTTCAACTTCAACAGGTGGGATAGTGCCCTATCAGTCTAACAAACGAAATGATCTGATAGATGTAAGGTATTTTGTTTTTTAATGTCACTAAGTTGTCGTCATAACTAAAATTGAAGTTAAAATTTTTTTTTGAAAATTGAATCGTGTCAAGTTTATGGTTTTCAGCCGCATATCTTCCAGCTGGTAATGATGTTATAATTGGTATGTATTTATTAATCTGAACTTCTTCGACTATATAATGAACAAAATGGTTAAACAAAACTATATAAGTGTCTTGTCTAGATTGCAGGGGCCCCTCTCAACTCAGCAACTCAGGGATGTGTCTTGTTTTCAGGGGGGCCGGGGTACACATCTTGTTGTATCGCACTTCCAGCTAAAAATCAGCGGTGTCTTACATAAGTTGAGGGGGTACTACCCTCGTTTCAGTACACTGCCGCTCAACACATAGTTTGAGTTGGCAGTGTGCTGAAACGAGGGGGATATCGGCCGATTAGACAGGGGAAAAGTGTCATACTCTTCCCTTATGTACTCTTGATGATACTTGATAAGTGATCTCGGTTGATTCCAGTACTGTTCATCTGCAAAAACTATTTTAAATAGCGTATATAGGTTTCTGGAATGTAAGTAACTGTAGAAAAGTCCTACTATGCCAATAATGAACACCAGGTTTTTATATAAGGTACAGAAGGTTCAATAAGTAGAACGTGAACACTTTTAGCTGTGTGACCATTTGGTAGTTGCAACAACAAGAATTACGTCATGTACTGCTCTTGAATTGTAGATATTGAGCTTTTTCTTCGAATTAATGTCACTAGGGTAGTGACGCTTCATTCATTGTTGAATGCTAAAACAAGAAAAAGAGAAGTGCAGTCTAATAGTGTTCCTTCACTCAGAGGTGAACTTTCCTTCAAGTTCATTCGCAGTTGCAATTAGTACATCCTTGAGATAAGTTGGTGATTTGAGTGAAGGATGGCGACCTTATGCACAGGCAAAAGTAGGATTATTCAAACTAGCCAGGCTACAGGAAATTTTATGCGCGTGTTTGCGCACATAAAACAGGAACCTGGCATTGACTTCCTTAGGAAATTTATTGTTCGACACTCATAATCACGTACATAGGAAGGTAGATACGAAAAACATTATTTGAGACCAGGACTGTAGGCAGAACAAAAGAAGTGGATGAACTATTAAGATTTGTGGAAAAGCAAACCTTTCAAAGTATCAAAATAGCAAGTGACTTACGGATACTTGTATGAAAAATACAAAAAAGGCTATTGAAGACATCACCAATTCGCTTTGACGTGTTTTGTACCTATCTCATCGACAACTGTTCTCGTTTACAGTTTTTAAACCAATTTGGACCACTAATGCTCATTACTAAATTGAAATACACAAAAGTAATGTGCCTAAATACAACTCAACTTCGTTTTGTCTTAAAGGGATTAAATTATAGGGTTACCTACTACTTGAGGCAGGTTTTCCTGCAACGCATGAACAGCCATTTTACTGGAAAATATAGTTATGCACTTTTTTGTTTAGGTATACTAACAGAACCAAACCAAGAACTATTTCTGAGTTAGGGCAAGTTTCATCATGATATACAAACTTTTCCAGTTTTTTTTAGTTAGACATTTGACTTATTTTTTCCTGTTATTGAATTACTCATTGATTTTGTTTATAATAAAACTTTCAATTTGGTTGGGCTGCGGCCTTTTTGTTGGGTTTCCCTGTTCGCTAGGAATCTTTGGAGTGCCTTGTACGTAGTTGTCTTGGGACCTATTCCATTACCGGATTAAACGGACTGGACTTATTTTAGTCCGAGGTTTATGAATGGCAAATCGGGTTAAACGGACGGAACGAGTTAAAATACGTCAGCGGTTTAATTTTCGTCTGACCCCATTTCAAAACTACCACTGGACTAAATGGATTTAACATGCGCGCTTAACATTAGCGTGCATAGTTACGTTCGTTTTGTCCTATTCAAAAGCAGCGGGCTGAAGGTTAAGTCCGTTTAATCCGGAGGTTTTGGAATGGCATTTTTAAGCTTAATTTTTAAACCGTTTAGTCCGATTAAAATTAACCCTTTAATCCGGTAAATGAATGAGCCCTTCCCCTTGGTGTGTTCGTGTGCGAATCCTAGACCTGAGTAAGCTGCAGCTTAATACCGAACGGTTCTGGTTTTCGGTCGCATGCCATTGCACTGATGTATGCATTGTTGAGTTATTCGCACTGTATATTTCAAAACAGACGTAAGTACGCTATAACCATTTTGTAGTGTGCACTCTGCAACGACCTGTTCGCACTAACACGTGAAGACTGAAGCCCTTGTGCATAATAAACTCGTGCACTGCGCGTACTCGTTCATGCACTTGGTGCTTTACGTTACAGTGCGTATAAATTACTGTGTACCTACACGCTACATATAATACGTAATGCATGTAACCTACACATGAAATACGTCAAAGTTCAGTGCTGATTAACCACGGAGCCGGTACTGGCAGTTTTGAGATGAAAAAACACAAGGGCTTGGGGAAATCTGGGATTCGCAGCAATCAGGATGAAAACATCCACAACTCATGAGTGTAAAGCCCGGTTCATACTTGTCCGTGTCTCTGTCCCTATCGTTTTGTCCCTAAGCGATTTCATAAAAACTGTATAGCTTAAATATGCCAGTTTTACGCGGCGGCCAGCGCGTCGAAAGCAAGAAATTTTGAACTGTAAAGGACATGGAAACCATGCCGTAACGCGACGATGCAGCCCATAGTACGGACTCCGTGACAGCGTGATGGCTGATCTTTAGCCTACATCCGCTGACTAGCACGCGATTCGCAGCGCGTATGTGGGTTAGCTGCTCTAAACTTTATGCTGTAACTCGTTCGGCAACATCTAAAATTTTGAATATTAAAAGGGTTCCTGCTTACAGTTCAGCAATATAGTGACCAATTTGAACTTAAACACTGTTCACAGTGATCACGTTTGATCATGATCTCCTATGGAGGCATCATTATTAAACAAAACTGACGCTATATGAAATTTTTCTGCTGGAGACTTTTTGGCTGTTACTGGTAAGAATTGGCTGAGCTAAAAACTGACAGTTTACAGTTTATGTTGGCTTTAAAAAAGAATCAAGTGCCGCGTTTTATATTCGAAGAATATCCACAGCTATTGTTGTTATTAACTTAATTAGTTTAGTTAATTAATTAATTAATTGTAATCCGATTTTAGCTTTTAGACCGAAGATAGGAGTCAATGTATTCGGGCGCGAAGCACCACTAGACAACATTAGAGCTGACCTATAATAATTAAAACACTTGAGTTCTACATAACTACATAACTTCAAAGGCGGTTATAAAGGCGGTGTGCGGGTGCGCAGATGATGCACTTAGTAATTGCCAAATAATGTTTTTGTTGTTTCGAGTAGTGCTTCGGTGGTTGGTTTTATGTAGTATCGTTGAAGCGTTGACGATGTTTTCCATCTCGCGTGCTTCATCAGCAGGTGCTGTGGCGTTCCTCTGTTGGCTGCTTCTGGTGTTCCTCCTCGTCTGAAACTGTGCCACGTTAGTTTTTCTGCAACATTTAGAGTCAGAAGTGCCTTGTTGAGCTCTAGTCGTGCAGCATTGTATGTCATCGGCCTGTCAAGGCAGAGCCCGGCTCTCATAGCTGCAAACAGAGGTGAATGTGGTTGTTTTTGGTGAGGTGGTATAAGTTTTATGTAGTTCACAAGCAGCTGTTTTGGTGACAGTGGGCCATTCCAGCAAGTTATCTGTACGTAGTCACCGGCTCCTGTTTGATCGGTTTTTGATTTTCGTATCTTAACCGTTATGTGGTTCTCTGAGAATGCCAGGTCAGCGTGAGTAAGTGCTAAGGCTTCGGAAATTCTCAGTAGTCCGTAAAACTGAATCACTAGGAGGCCAGCAATTCTTGGGTCTTTAGTGTTTCCTGATCTTGACCAGAGCTCTAAAAGACAGTTGACAGTTTTTGTCTGTGCTGCTGTATTTTCCCTCGGTGGTATTGCTTTGGCCTTGGTGGCGGCCTCAAGTGCTAGTTTAGCTATTTTGCTATCTGTGGGTGAGGAAAGGCCAGCAATATTATGTGCCCATGCAATGGCTGACCAGGTCGTCTTGTATGTTGATTGTGATTTGGGGGTCGTACCTAGATGTTTTAAAAATATTGTGAGAGTTAGGCTGGAGCATGGTAGCCAGTCTAGGTTCCTGTGATCGCGGAATTTTTTGAAGGTTGCTAGCAATCCTGCGTACTGGTTTATTGTACTGGGGGCTTTCGCTGAGTATAAGAATTGCAGCAGTCCCTCCACCGTGTCTCCTCCAATTTTTGCGCCGCTGTTTATGAGAGAGGAGAAGGTTTCTTTTATTCCTAAACAATTTCTTTAATCAGTCCTTTTCTTAAAAAGGCAGTCTGAACTGAGTGCTGTTCTCTGCGCTTGTGCGCTCTTCCTCTACAACTTGCCCTATTTATAGCCTATTTTCTTTTGCAAATTACTTTGCACACGATATGCAAATTACTTTCGCTGTCTGCGTACAACCTAGAAATGCATGGTACGTACTTTACTGCAAAACTTCAGTTATGTGTGATTGTGTTTTGTGTGTAAGCTGGTCCAGGCCGCCAGCTAGCCAGCTTTCGTTGTTGCTGCTGTTGTTGGTTTCTTGGGTTACTGTGTTGAGAATGTAGGGTCACCCCCTACTCGAGGTGGTTTGCAGCATAACAACTGTAGGCCCAAAAATGGCAAGTTGGTGTTTTTTTATTTAATGTAGGTGTTTTTTTAAAGCACTAAACGATCAAAACTATTTAAAAAGGCTATGTTCTGTATGCATGTGGCTATCCAGGAAATGGTGCCTGATTTTGGCTGTCTTCACCAGAATCTAACGGTTTCTCTTTCGCTGTGAATTGCCAAACATTTTGCAGTATATGCCTTTAATCAAACTAACTCGCCCAAAAAAAGTTTAAAAAAATTCCAAAAGATGTTTTGGGGCTGTATTCACCGATTTTTGCATGTTTATGAATTATTCCGAATTGTAAAACTTTATTATTCTTGCATGTTATGACATAGTTGGCTAATACTCCTTCGTTTCCAAAAATTGCAGAGCTTTGTTCTAAAACACCAAGTGGATTCAAAAGGTAAGACCGGGTTTTCCTCTGGATAGTGGATAGTCTATTTATGTACATGACCCTTCAGCCGGCAAACTTGCAAAATAATCACGCCACAATTTGAACTTATACACTATTTGTGGCAACTATTTCATAATTTTGTCGGCCGAACGGACATACGGCTACAAGCAAGAATCTACAGTCGGTTTCAAATGGAAATGGATTCTAGGCGTCGGGATTAGTGATGAAATCGGACGCGTCGGTTGATGTCATCGGACGCCCTCGGTTATGCTATTCGACGCCAGAGTTTTGCCAGCCAGTAATTAATTAGCTGCCAAAGTTGAGGCCTAAAGTTTTTAATAGGAGTGGCTGCATAGCCTGCAAGAATCCCGGGGTGAGCCAAGGTTGCTTAATACGAACAGTGCTTACCAAGAGTAATGGGTTCCTATTAGGAGACCCTGTTCTCGAATGGGTGCAATTCTGAGTACATGCGTTCGTATTAAGAAACCCATCAAAAATTTTTGCCACATGGCGGTTTTCGGAAAGATGTCAGCGAGAAAGTTTTGAGATTTAAAGAGAAAGTGACATAGATGAACAGTGCATAAAATTTACTTTACGATGATGTAAAAATTATTTTAAAAACTTTTTCCCCGCTCAAGAATCCTGGGGGCAAAGAACGGTGATAATTTCTTCTTTGGTCAATGTTGTTTTTCAATTTTGACGAACCACTTTTATAAAAAATAGTATGTTTTTACAAATATTCAACCAATCGGCTTGAAACTAAGTCGGTGTGAAGCAATCACGTGCATTTATTAGCCAATTAAATTTTGGCTAGAAAGTTACACCCAAACAGATAATCCAATCAAAAGAAGCTGAAAGTGGTCCTATTACGAAACTGTTCGTAATTGGGCGCTTTCCCCTACCTCAATGCCACAAAATCTTTCGGGGTGTTAAAAATAATTAGGTGGGAAGTGACAGGCTTAACTTCCTTTGAAGCAATTTCTTCCAAGTAATTTAGATTCTACCGAATATGATTTGCATTAAAAATTACTGCAGCTGGTGCAGACCGCACGGCTGGTCATGGCCATGGATAAGAACTCCATAAATTTTGCATAAAATTGCTGCTTGTTGCTATATGGAAGCTAATAGCATACAGCAATAATTTTAACAAGTTTTGTGTTTCGGCGACTTTAGTACCAAGTTCTACGGGTATCTTTTATATGTACATAGGATTATCCGGAATAACTTATTCCGTTTTAGAGCAAGATTGTAAAGTAACTAACTACCTATGTAGTATGTACCAAAAAACAAAATATTTATTTGTACCATGCTGCATGTATAGAGTTAACTGCATGTGTAAATTTATATATGTATTTAGTAAACGTTAAACATATATATTCATATCAGTTGCAGTTGCATACATAAGCGGTAAAATTCATGGGGGTGATGTTAGTGATAGAAACAGATCATCATTTAATCTGAATTTTAAACAAATTTTAATGCCATTAATGTTTTAATCTTCCAAGATTTAATTAAACCACGTGTTATTCAATTTCCGCAATGAATGCAACGGTTACCTAATTTCGTGCCGTAGTTTCCGCT
Source organism: Trissonchulus sp. WLG1_4 (assembly GCA_030248245.1). Lineage (NCBI taxonomy): Eukaryota > Metazoa > Nematoda > Enoplea > Enoplida > Ironidae > Trissonchulus > Trissonchulus sp. WLG1_4. The sequence continues at coordinate 24,306 of JASANF010016166.1, forward strand.
TTCGTTTCGTTCAGTTTTAGCAGAAAAATAAATAAACAATGATGGATTCACCGACAATAACAGATAGTCTTTCTTACTTGTCTTTATTTTGTCTACTGTATTTTTGACAATTTGCCGTAGTTTTCAACTTGAAATTCTTTTTGTCCAGTTTTCAATTTTATCTAACATTAAAATACGTATTATTAAAATTTAATTTTTTTGCTCAAGTTTTTTTTATATATTTTAGAGAACATTTGTGTTTTTTACGTCCACTTTTGTCGACTGAAAATACTCTGCTTTCTATGGTGCGAAACTACAATGTTTTATTACAGAGATACAGCATGACTAAGCTTAGCCTTAGAGTCAACTGGATTCATAATTTCGTAGTTGGCCGCGGATCTAATTGACGGACTTCGATTCATGCTGTTATTTTGGGTGACGGTCAGTTTTCGGACGTTAGCTCCGTCCATTTCGGAAGGTCGCATGACTCTACTCGTTTTGACCTTCATACTGGGCTGTTTTTCTAGAAGACCGATTTCTTCGGGGGTAAAATGAGTCAGATTGGCGCAAAAGACATAAAGACAAAGATGTCTGAAACGGGGGCTGCAGGCGTAGTAGATGAAAAAGGGTAAACTCGAGTTCAACATCGTGAAATAGTTGGCAATTGCAATGAAAGTTAGGAAAGTAGGGTTTGTGGGATTCACTGCGAACATGGAATACAGAAATATGAAGACTTGCGGGCACTCTAGAAGAACATAGGTGATAGTTGTGGCTATTGTAAGTCGATTCACGCAGGCTTTTTGGGCAGTAGCGGTTTGAAATCGACTTTTAGTCCAGAACAGTTTGTAGTTGATACCAAAGGCAAGAACAACCAAGGCCCCAATTGGTAAAAATACAGCGAAAATCGAACTAGCAAGGCTATAGTATCGGTCGTAGTCAATATTGTGGGTTTTGAACAGATAGACATGTTTATTCATGGGCAGCCCCACTGTGTCAATTATCTGCTGAATATCATCTGCTTTTTCAAGCAATCGACATTTACGGAAGCTGAAGCAAACACAGTGTTCCACATATCGATTTATGATATAGATTATATGCAATGGAATGCTCAATACTGTCGCGATGATTATGACGATGTTGCCGTTTTTGATTGTGCACCACTGCTGTGAACTGACTGGATAGGCTACGGCCACATAACGTTCCAGAGATAAGGCGAAAGCCAACCTAAAATAGACAGTAAATTAGATTGATAGTAAATTAGTTTAATAGTAAATTAGTTTATGCAACGGTAGTTAATAGCAAGAGTACATAATAGGAAGAGTATGACATGTGACACTCTCTCTATTATGCCTTGGGCTTGTGTCCAATGTGGAGCGCAAAATAAAATAAGAAAAACACTGACAAGGCCTTTCGCTGATGTGCTGATGCCGAACTGAGGCGGAAAGGGTACCTTTTTCGACCACTGCACCCCACACCCCATTCAAAAACAAAAAAAATTAACTTTGCAGGGATAACGTGTTAACTTCCTCAAATTTTGACTGAACTAGGTCAGTGTTGGAAACTTGGAAAATTTTTGTGATCCCCAATACCTGTTTTAGAATCAAATATCAAATAAGGCGATTTTTTTGAAGGTAAGGCCTCGTCGGTTTATATTCTTTTGTAATGAAGCGCAGCAAATATTGACAGAAATGTGATGAAAAGTTTGACAAAACAGTTTTTAAACAATTTGAACTGTTAGATGCTTGTCTAAACCGTCCTTACGTTCAACTGAAAATTTAATTTTCATATTATTACTAATAATGATTTTCAGTATTTATTCCAACGAAGCATGTTGACAAAGTCCTTAACTCTTGAGTAACGTCAAGAGTACATAATAGCAAGAGTACAAGGTTTATGTATTCTTAACTTATATACTTATGTCCTATTATGCACTCTTCGTGGCGTGAAGGTAAATAGAATTTACCCATGAAATTTGCCAGCTGTTTATCTTACCAGCTTGCGACGGTTCCAGAAACGTTGGTTATGAACAAAAAGTACTGCAGACTGTCGTAGTAAAACCGGCGAACGGATTCTATTTTCCTGAGCGTTTCATATGAGTAGATTTGTACATTAATCAGTGCCAGCATATACATCGTGTTGGCTACTGCCTTTGCGGTGAGTAGTCGAATTGTTGTGGAGCTTTTGAGAAAAGGCTGTGAATAGACTAAAATATTCAGGCAATTTCCAAAGAGGCAAATCAGTAGGGTGATGGGGTATAAGTAGGAAAATATAATATTGGACAGGGGGCCAGTCAATTCCGTTTGGTCACTGCAGTTCCATTTTCCAGATGTGAAATTTGGGGTCACGTATTCTGGCAAAAGGGGGGCGGGCACAGTAGTGGTCATTGGAAAACTATTTGATATGGTTGTCTGAAACAGATTTTGACTTAGGGCCTGTTCATAAATTCGGATAAACTATATTAATTAGGTCATAACCAGAATGACCATTGGATTGACTTCATAACTCAACATACAATTAACTTGATTTCTTAAAACTTGCAAGCAATTGCGGATCATACGGTTTTGTCGTAATACACAGTTTTACAAATTTTCGTCAATCAATTTTGAGTTACTGAAGTTAATCTAGTTAATCTAATATCGTTAATCCGAATTTGTGAACAGCCTCAAAAACTAAGTATCCAGCATGCACAACTATAGAACATACTTCTTACATATTTACTCAAAAAATCGTATCAAGAGTACATACATAACACATATCTATTTATTTTGTACTCTTGATCGCATATAAGCACCTGGTGAGTTTTGCTAACTTACATATAAACTTTAAACTTATGTATGTATTAACCTAATCACAACACAGTGAAAAGTGTACTGCCAGCCGACAAGATAAAACGCATTCTAAATCGGTTCAATAGGTATACATGGGCCATGCGTAGCCTGCTTACATATACATATATGAGCAGCTTCTTTAATTGCAGTTTGGTAACATCAAGAGTACATAATAGGAAGAGTATGACACTCTTCCTATTATGCCTACGAGCGTGCGTCCAATGCGCAGCGCGAAATAGCCCGTTTATGTACGGTTTGAAGCGGGGGTACCCCCCCCCTCAACTGAAGACCCCGTACTCAACTGAGGGGGGGGGTACCCCCTACTCAGTTTGATACCCCGTCTTCAGTTGAGGGGGTACCCCCACCCCCTCAGCTCAGTACCCCGTCTTCAGTCTTCAGTGTCATACTCTTCCTATTATGTACTCTTGGTAACATACAGTTCTACAAGCTAAACGTCGATTTAATTGTTCTTTGGCTTTCGTGAAAAGTTTTAGACCTTAGGCCAGTATCGAACAAAATTCACGCCGAGTTTGGGAAACATGTTTTAGGAAGCACGAAAATTAAAAAATCGGACGAGTTCAAGAACTGCAACTTACCTATGAACGGTCTTGTAATGCTTTTACATTTGCCACATAAAACCTTTTATTTTTTTATGTGTCTAATTATTCCATCTTAACGCAACGAGATATTCTTATCTATAGACACACGAGTACATAATAGGGTAGAATATGACACTCTTTCCAATATAGCTACTCGGCCGGAACTCGGAACGATACTTCGGCCCGATATAGACGATATATAGATATATAGCCCTTTTACGTCTTGATTTCAGGGGGGGAGGGGCACCCGCCTCGAATCAAGACATGTCATGATTTCAGACGGCCCCTTCAAAATAGGGATTTTGAAATTAAACACGCAAAACAAAGCAGAAATAAAGCAACAGAAAGTCGCAAGAAACCGCATGATACCTAATTTCATAGTAGCTGACCACGGTGTTGAGTTAAACACAAAATTGTTGATGACAGAATAGAATATTTCATGAATAATTTGCAGTAATTACGAGAAAACAAACGCCGGAAATATATTGTTCCGGTTGTGTCAAAGAAAAGAGGTATTAGAATAACGTGGAGGATTAGGATTTGAAAGAGGGTTTAGAACAATTCAAGAGTATTTTTACGTCAATTTACTTAAACAAAAATAATGCGATTAAAGAACTTGCAAAAAAGAAAATACTTGTAGTATATCAATCAATTACAGGAAAAATGTAAAAATCATTGTAGCCAAGTCAATCATGAAAATTTGATCTGGAAAAGTTTAAAAATCAACCTACACTAAAAAGTTTGTAGGATTTAGACATGTTATTTTTCTCAGCAGGTATTGTATCCGGAACTTTTGGATACGCACGCAGTCAAGCCCTCTAGCCTAAACCATTACTTTACATGTATTTTATACAGCACTGCTGTTAGCAAAAAATTTGACTCGTTTATAATGATCTTTCAAAATTGCTAAAATTGTCTAATAAATTATAATGTATGCAAGTATTGTCTTTCAAGATTGCTAAAATTATCAAACAAAGCAAACAGACAAGTCTTAATCGGACGGGTTTTGTTTGAAAAGCACTAATGGAGTTCAGAAATTAGTAATTAATATAGAATATTAATTAAATCTAACGTTATGAAACATTGCCGTGTGTTTAAAAATTACCTATTTTTACTTTACGAGTATCATATTAGCATTCACATGCATTATTGTGCTACGAAAGTTCTCCCTTTGTCACGTGCGAGTTGTGTGCTTCGCGAAAAGTGCCAAACGAGAACGGAAACTGATAAGCAATAGTTTTTAATCTTAATGTACTTAGTCATTTTAAGTATTGTTTCAGCACTTTCAAACCAAAACTTTAAATCTAAATAAACGGAAAGTTAAATACATGCAAATTATTAATCCCATTAATTTTTGTTAACGGCCGCAGGCACAAGCCTTAATTTCAATTTCGATTCGACCCTAATTTAGTTGTTTTTCTTGACTGCAGTTCACCATTTTACACTATTCCGTTTTTTAAAAAAAAAGTGATTATCGATTCTGGGTGAGTACTCAAATCAAAATTTAATTAAATCAAAGTTGTCAGCTATTGAATAGATTCAACTATTCTGGAGCTTTATTTTTAGAAATAGCTTATTGTAGCGCAAGCCACCGTTAGTCATGTTTAATGCACAGGTTAGCATTCTGGTACGCCATAGAAGGCATAAAAATGCAGCTAGTTTTTCTAAAGCTTGAGGCTAATAAGAAATATTTGTAATTCATGGAAACTTTAGGCCACAAGCCGAGCCGCAAGAAAAAGCATAAAAGGCCTGCTTTTCGGCACAAATAAAAACTTCTCATTAATTTTTAAATCCTGTCTGTAAATTACAAAAAAAGAAAATTCGATTGCCTACTGAGGCTTACTTGGGGTTGGCTTTAGTTTGGGTTTCTGTGAGTTTACCAACTTTTGAATTTTAATTATTTACATCCGCAAGTATCATATTTGATACTAGAAAGCATAGTAAGTCTATCTAAATACACTCAACAAATACTTTGTTTGTGGTACATATTGTATATAAATGAAACCTTAAAAGTGTCAATTAAATCTGCAAAAAATACATATTTTTATAGGTAACACCTAATAAAATTAAAAATATTCAACGTTATTTTGATGTAACTTCTGCTAACCATATTTTTGCGTCAAAAAATAAAATGCAATGTGTGACAAGTCTGAATCTCAACAAGTCGCTCAAAATATAGCTAAAACTAAGTTTAGTTTTTTCCTTAAAAAATTAGCAAACTTGAAAATCCAACTTTTGTCTTAAAAATGGTATAAGGTAAAAAATGGTCATCTACAGTTTAGTAATGCAAAACATGAAACATCAGAAAAATCGAATCAGTGCTGGTTAAATGTCAACGTTATTTGCTGCCAAAAACTTTCTTCAACTAAACCGACATTTTTGTCAGTTGTCCATGATTGGTGTCAATTCGTGGTGAAATTGTCAAAAAAGGTTGTCAGAATTTTTTGTTTTGGTGAATAGTTTTCTGAAGGGTAATTTATCACGAAAGCCTGTGCGTTTTTCCGATTTCTGCTCGAACACTTTGCTCAAAAACATATTTTGCGGTGAACTTTGCATCTACATATGTACAAACCGTAAAGATTGAAAAGGCAAAAATAATTTTCATTGTAACTAAACGCTTTGGCGTCAAGTTAAACTATCACCAGTAAAGTAGGTAAGACTCATTTGTAAAAAAATATGCAAAAATATTTTTGAACTGTTCACTGGATCAAGGAAAATGATTAGCAAACTTTCTTCTAGCTTCTGCAGTTTACTGTAGTCAAATTCCGTGTAATATCACACTTCTTACTAATTTTACTCCGTCATCTGTTACATATGTATAAGCAAGAGTACATAATAGTGTCTCACTCTATTTAGAATGTCAACCCGCAAAATAATGACGATGGACAAATGAACAAAACTGCTTGGACAATTTTAAATCAGAAACGCACTTGAGTGTTCATCGATATATGTAGGTTCCTTAGGAACATTCCTCTGAATTGTCGTCAGTCGTAAAATCATAAACAGTTCGTTTAAGTAGCTTACTCAACTGCTTAAATTCGACATAAAATGGCAACATTATGCCCTTACTAATTATGCGTAGAATACCGTTTACGTAAAGTATAAGTACAAGCTAACAAAGGCTAAAACGTAACAGTTCTGTTTAATGAGAAAGATGTCTAGAGCCTGCAAAAAAAACTAATGGAAACTATCCAATTAAACAAAATTAGAAAGTTATTAAAACTGTTGAGCTAAAGTTGTGTCAGTTTTGCAACTTGTACAAAATTTTCAGGTATATTTCCTCGTAAATTCAATTTATTCATTTTGTTCTCACTCTAGTTTATGTATTTTACAAACTCAACTACACAAAAACAGAACTAAAGGAAGGAACTAATATTAATAACACCGAGTGATCACAACCGCAGAGATTATGGACATAGTCATATTGATCAAAAATCAAACAGAAAGTAATACCGACAGGTTGCATTGGTATCTTTGAAATAATTACCCTTTCGAGTTTGTATGAGAAATGTAGGATCTGAAGAAACAGTAGTCAACGGCATTTAATCAATGAAATTGATAAAAATTTCAAGTGTATATGGTGTATATGTATATGGTGTATGATTGTTAATATGTTCCCATTATTGAGGAAATAGTAAAAACAAATCTAGTTACTACGCGTCAAGTGCAATCAATAAAAAGTTTATGTTTAGGGCTTTAAGAAACTGTAGAAAACGACTAATTTGGCCATTTTAGACCTACAGTAAGCTATGTAGCTAACAATCACAAACCGAAGCTAGCTGGCTGGCCGCTTGCGCCATCTCACACACGATCGCACCTTATAGAAAAATTACACACAAACAAATTTGCCACAGAGAATACATGAAGACGTGCAGTTTACGTAAAGCAAAACAAATCTTAAGTCCTGTCGCTTGTGAAGTAGCGACAGGAAAAAGACTAAAAGCAGTCAAAATTCAGCCAAATAGCTTAATATGGTTAGACTATGTATGTACAAGTCTGAAAATTTAGGGTGATCAAATTTTTGTTCTTGTTCCCGGTCGATTGTTATTGTGTATAATGTTTTTCTCTTATTTTTCCTTAAAAACTATATATTTATTGACAGCAGCATAATTTTGCTAAAATAGCTCAAATAAAATAATAATTCGTTTACTGCAAAATAAGCAGGGTTGGAAGAGAACTAATTGCAACGCAAATGACCACAAGCACTAAAATTGATGAACTGGTACAAATTTAGAACAGTGAGACCATTAGTAGTTTTATGTATATATTAAGGTTAAATTCTTTAATAGGCATCTCAACCCTAGAGTCCGCAATCATCCTACTGCGTTGTGGCTTATAGTTTATGAAAAGAATAAGCAAGTTCACTTTTTTCCTTTTTTAGTTAGTTCACCTGAGGCTGACTCCGAAACCATTCAGTTTTTACTATTTGTAACAGTCACACGCGTTACAAACATTATGACACATAACATCATGATATTTATCAATAAAAGCTTTCCAATATTGCTTAATAAAGGCACAAGTAGAATAAGCCTGGGACCAAACACGACTAACAAAAAACTAATGCAAAATTCATGGCAGCCACACAAACAGGTAATCAGTAAATGTGCCGGGAAAAGGTGCGAGGGATTGTTCAAAACACCATGACGACTGTTACAGACCATTGCACATTCTGATGTCATACCAAAGCATTCGTTGGGTGGCTAAAACTTGGAATTAAGTTTTGCAATGAATTACAGAATTGCACACGGAAACTATAAACTGTATGTAAACTATGTATGTACCATAAAATTGACTTCACTAATACGACACAGACGAACTAATGTAAACTATGTAGACGCACTAGGCTTATAATCTTAACAATGATAATGATAATAAGCCGGTTTCGTCTTCGCAGTGATCGCAGACAGCACTGGCGTATGACATTTTCCATATTCACTTTAACAAACGAAGTTATTTAAGAAAAAATTGAGTAAGTTGAAAAAAATGTTGTTTTGATCGGTAATGTCTGATTCAGCCGTTTTGGGAAAATAACGATATGCGTGACAACTAGTATTGTTAAGAGCAAAGGACCACTCTAGTATGCGAAATCGGATTTTCAAAAAAAGTATTCTACAAAATACAACATGACAAGACTCGTTAAAAGCTACCTGTCAAAGTGTCAAGATAATATCTTGTTCCGCCAAAAAAAATAAATAACAGTGTTTCAATACGTAAATGTATGTATTTATCTGTGAATTAAATTCAGCCCAATACTTCCTGCTGAACACATCAACTACAAATACTCATCATCACACAGAACAGGACGTAAACATACACACGTCTAGGGGTCTATTCTTTACCGGATTAAAGAGTTAATTATAATCGGACTAAACGGTTTAAAAATTAAGCTTAAAAATGCCATTCCAAAACCTCCGGATTAAACGACTTAACTTTTAGCGCACTGCTTTTAAATCGGACTAAACGGACTTAACTATGCACGCCAATATTAAGCGTGCATGTTAAGGCCAGTTTACACGACCAAACTTGCACCAAACTCACGCCAAACCAAACCTGCTCCAAACTCGAGTTTGGTGTAAGTTTGGTGTGAGTTTGGTCGTGTGAATACACACCAAACATGCTCCAAACTCACTCCAAACTCAGACCAAACGGCCGACTCTAGTTTGGTGGACCACCAAACTTGGTTTGGTGGTTTGACCAAACAGCCAATCAAATTTAAGTATTCAACTGCACAGCAACATTTTCCCAGCATTGTTTATATGCACAAGCGTAGTCTGCCTACGATATTGATTTTTACTGCTGAGTTTTTTTGTAACACAATGGCTGCTGAGAACAATCTGTGGGGCATTAATAATGCGATTGCGCTGATTAATTTCTACAAAGAACACGAATTTTTGTGCCCCAAATTACTACAAAAAAACATTTTTCCTCAGTTTACAGGTATGTTCCAATTGACGAGTGAATTTTATGGACAATAAGGGTGGATTTCACAAAGCTGGTTTTACTAAACCATTGGTTTTACGTACGTTTTGCATGATTTGCACATAATTTCATTACGAAATATCGTCTGATTCGTTACGAATTTCGTAGATTTTCTTAAACCATTGGTTTATCTGAGCTGAAATTTCAAACCTGCAGCGCAGCAGGTCTCTGTTTTGCTGATATTTCAGCTGAGCTAAACCAATGGTTTAAGAAAATCTGGGAAATTCGTAACGAATCAGGCGATATTTCGTAATGAAATTATGTGCTAATCATGCAAAACGTACGTAAAACCAATGGTTTAGTAAAACCACCTTTGTGAAATCCACCCTTAATAGTCTGATAATAAGTTATAAAAGTACCATGCAGTCGATATCTGCTTAATGAGTTTTACAGAAACTGTTCAGCGTTCAGTGCAGAAAACATAAATATACGAAAAAAAGCAGAAAACATTGGGTGGATTTCGCACAAGTGGTTTTGCTAAACCGGTACCGGGTTCTATCGCGTCCTCGGACTTGCTGAGCTGAGACCATTACTGAAAAAAGCTACAGTTATAAGGGATATATATCCTCTACACGAATCAAGGCATGAGCCTAAGCTGTGGGGACCCCCTACGAATCCAGGTATATCAAGGTATTTCTACAGATCAAATTTATACTCTACCTGAATTTGGGCCAAAATTTTTAAAAATAGCCAATATTTTCGTCTAACGTAGTATATACAAGGACAATAGAATTGTAGGTACAAGAGCTTACAAAACGAACCCTCGTGTAAAAGGTATGTACGAATGGTGTGTTGTGGCTATAAACGACAATATAAACCCGAATAAACTATCATTCTCAAAGTTATAACGTTTATTTCGTTTAATCCGGTAAAGGAATAGGAATAGGAATGTCTATGTATACACGAGTGTACAGCCCATAGGGTTAGGGTCGCTTTTAGCGGGTACTTAGCGGTTAGGATCAGTAAACAGCAATCAACTGGATGTAGAGTGTAGATGGTAGTGTGTCAGGCCTGTTTTTACTTAGCAATCAATAAGAACAAAAAATGAAACTAAAAAAGGTGTTCGGAAATATGAGATGAGCTTAACCAAACAATCATTCAATAACAAAAGCATGTTTAGACTTTTAAACGTCTTGTTTTTTAGTAGTATTTTCTGAAAACAGACCACATTTCTTATTTGTTAGTTTATATTTTGGCTTTGCGGAACCGGACTTCACCCGTTAAATTATTTCCGTAAAGCTTTTATGTTTCTATTACTTAACAGTTTTGGTCTGAAATTCGTTTTGAACTTTAGCGCAAGAACTCCTTTAACTCAAGATTAAAGGTGCTATTGTTTTAAACAATTAACATGTGCACGTGAATATGAGCAGTAGGTACCCGGTAGTTATGTAACGTGTCATCGTTAGTAATTACATTATGTAACAGCAAAAAAGTTAAAGTTAAAAAAGTGAAAAAATTGGCTAAAAAATCATAGTGGTTTTGTACCCAAGTCTCTTTTTCTATTCAAAAACAGTAGAAACCATTATCATTCATTCAATCAGATCAGTTGAATCCTTATTTCTTATTTCTGTGGTGGGAACCAAGCCTAATGAAACGACGCCATTTTGGCTGCGCGCAGATAATTCGGGCCCAGTCAACAGCGGTGGGACAGCTCGGAAGCTCGTCAGAACAAAACTTCATTTAATTTCTTGGCCAAAACGCAACTCCCCAAATCCCACATGCGATGACATGGCCAAATGGTTATAATTAAAAAATTTCCCAAACTTTAGTTAGGTAATTTTCTCTCTTACTTTCGCCAAACTAAGCACCAACGCGGATTTTCGATCAAGTGGTAAACGCAGCATATAATTATGATTGAACCTTGTAAAAAGAACAATGTACATATATGAAATCAAGAGTGCATAATAGGGAAGAGTATGGCAACTCTGTATCTTGAGTCTTGACTAAAGTAGGTTGGGTCTATATGCTTTGCCAAAACAGCCAACAGCCAACAAAAAACATGCAGTGATGGTTACAGAGGGCGCAACTCTTTTTGAAGCAAGATTCTTGGCCTGACATTTTTGGGGCGCGGATTAGTATCGATTAATTTTGTGTGGAAGGGAGGTACTGGTCATTGCAATCTGACGCTTGGGGGAGAATTTATAAGTCCATATCATGTACTTGGGCTTGTGGAAAATGATGCTCAAATCGTGTTACATCCTTTGTTAGTGTCTTTGTGTAGCCACTCTCCCAGAGCTAGAGCGCGTGTGATGCTACTTGTGTTCTGTGGCTGTACAAATTCATGTATAAATATAGGAATAACTCAAATAATTAAATCGACAAGCACTCTATCGCAGGCAGACAGGACAGTGACTCACTTTTCTCTTTACTTGTCGTGTGAACGATTTAACTTGACTAAAAGTATACATAAACTACATAGATCTTATTACCTAAATTAACTTCAGTAACTGAACATAGGATCGATGATAGCAAGAGTACATAATAGTGTCTCACTCTTTATAGAAGCAGAGTGAGACACTCTCCTTTCTGCCTGTGTTATAGCGCAGGCAGATGCGCTCGTCATTTTCAGCCCACATGTTGCCGTTTTATGCAACATGTGGGTAACCAATCAGAAGCGACCTTCGCTTCTGATTGGCTGGACGCCTGTGCACGTGCTCCAATCAGCACGCAGGCGGCCTCACGTGCTATTGGCTGAAATTCGTCAAAAACACATTTAACTTACCAGTTAACATCATATTCAGCACATACTAGCAATAATCGCTGAAAACGGTGATAAAAATGTCGGCAAAATATAACTTTGGGAAAAAAAACAAAAACCCTAACCCGACCGATCATGGCAAAATGTAACAATGAAATGGCTGTAATGGCGGCCAGTGTGCTGATTGGAGCACGTGAGGCCGCCTGCGTGCTGATTGGAGCACGTGCACAGGCGTCCAGCCAATCAGAAGCGAAGGTCGCTTCTGATTGGCTACCCACATGTTGCATAAAACGGCAACATGTGGGCTGGAAATGACGAGCGCATCTGCCTGTGCTAAAAGACAGGAAGGCTTGAGAGTGTCTCACTCTTCTTCTATAAAGAGTGAGACACTATTATGCACTCTTGATGATAGTTTATAAAACTTAGCAGACCGACTAAACTGTATCATTTGCAATTACTTGCTGAATTTTATGAATTTAAGTCACTCCTGTGTTCAATTATGAAGTTAATCTAATTCATTTGACATTAATTCAGTTAAAGGCCCAAAAAGTTTAAAATGAAAAGTATGTACTTTGTGTGAACTGGGCCTTGAAAGCCACATTGTGGTTTATACGAGACATCGTTGCAAACGGTTTAGCTGCACCATCGTTCAATAAAAGTAGTGTCACTTATTATCATAATTAGGTACGTCAACTTGTTGCGATATGACGCACACGCAGACAATAGTATATACGCGGTGGTTGAAGCAGCCACGGAAAATTCTAAGTAATTAAAGAATACCTTTGTAATAAATCCATAATCCCTGGCGCATATTACAAACATTTGCTAATGAATAGAGTGCTATCTAGAAAGAGCTAGCTGCACATCAAAAATAATTTTGATAATACTAGAGCATGGGCCAAAATTTGCAGCTGCTAGTGTTACAGCTAACAGTAAACCTAAATAATTCAGTTTGCCCCAAATTAATAGACCCACGTGGATTTTAGACACAATTTAATTTTATGTGCCATTAATGAAGTGATTAACGTTTCGTCCATGCTTTATTTTCTTGGTTAACTCCAACTGAGAGCAACCATTCTACCACCTAAAACTAATGATAAATGTTCTCTTAAGCAATGTCAGAAAAGTCAGAGCAAAGAAAATGAGGAAATATCCTACGCTAAAAACACAAGATGAAATAAAATGTCAATTAAAAAATGAATGGAAAGGTTCAATTGAAATGTTCAAATGCTAGTTGTCAGGTTGATATGTAAACTAAAAAATTGTTATCTTTTAGAATTGTTAGTGTCGAGCTCTCCAATGGTGCAGTGAAAAAGTTAGAGAATAAGACCTCGAAAATAACGGAACTGCTTGAGAGCAGAGTAGCTATAGAATAAGTAAATTGAAGAACATTTGGACGTAAAATTGGAAACACACTGCTACCAATTTTAGCTTACAGAAACAAATACATTTTTGGGACTAATTCCAAATTTTGGATACGCTCTACTCGTTGGATGAATTGGGGACTTGGGGCTGATAAGTAAATATGCAGTGGATGCCTTGTGACAACTCTGGTTAAGTCACTCCAACAATAGCGTCCATGTTTTGTAACCTTGTCCTTGTCAATCTAACAAATTGTACTGTGAAAATGATAGGAGCAAATTGTCTAAATATCAATCTTATCAACTAATTATATTTTAACTGTAAGCAGAAGTTATTCAACCATAAAAACTAAACCCCGAAGTGTTGATCAATGCGCCATGGAGATTAAGTTTTGAAAGAGCTTCAAGCCACAAACCAATTACGAAAGTGACCTACAGTCACATTACGATCTACACCAAAAGTAGTAAACAAACGGAGATACAGACACTGCGCATGCTATTTCAACGATACCTAGTCATTACTGTGAAATATGGGCTTACAGTAACCCTGTAGTTCTGAAGTCTACCTAATATTGCTTTATGGCGCCGATTACGGCGCTGCTATGGCGTGACCTGCTTCAAAAATTTAAAATCTAATTCTGGATCCAAATACTTACCAAAACATGCAAAACATAGTCTTCGAATAGTTCGACAATTACATACGTATAAAAAAGTACAGTGTTGTAAAGGAGTTGACAGCAAAACATAGAACCGTAGAATAGTAAAAAGTATAACACCTAAAGAATTATTGTATGTATTGGAGATTGAATAAAAGTTGAATAATAAATTGCCCATTTTGGTGATGTATGTACGTAGCTTATGTCAATATAAAGTGGATACTTTTTGTAAATAGCTGGACTTGAATTTAGATTGTGCAGTATTTGCACATACTTGAACTTAATAAGAAATTAAATTTAGAACATCCGTTGTTGTTCTACTATTTTAAGGTTCGGTGCTAGCACGCCAGCGTTGATTAGCATTACTTATTATAACCCTAACTGTATGGTACCTCAAAATTGTCATGATAAAACAAAAAATAGGCTATGTCAAAACAATCATAACAAGTGCAATGCTTTTTGTACCATGTTTTAACTATAAAGTATAAAACTATGCTACCTATGTAGTAAACAGCTGAATGGTAAGCTAGCTAATTAGCTAAGAAAGGCTAATGAGGCTAAGTTTAAACGTAAGCATCTGATAAGCAAATTATAGTCTTTTTAGATAATTAGGTACTTCCAAGGAAGTTTGAATAGTTTTATTAATGCCAAACAAGCTTCAGCAAACAGAAAGCTAAACTCTTCCTTACTTAATTAGGTTTTTATTAAATGAGGTTTAAAACATCCATCCATGCAAGTTTTATGCAGCTAAAACTAACTTGAACTGGGTTTATTAAATTCCTTCGCACAAATTAACTTTACTCCGCGTTACTTTTATCGGCTTCATATCAACTCATTTCTAATTTCAATTTCAATTCAAATACCATAATTTAATGTGTTAATTTAATTGTAACGTTAGCTGTTAACTTTAATTTTGCTAATAAAGCACCTTTCATCCTCACAGCAGCAGCAACAACAACAACAACACCAATTAAGACCACTTCTTTGTTCTAATTGGACTTTTCCACTCACTAAAACCATTAAGCTTTACCAAGATACGGTCTAGAATCAATCCAAGATAATTAAGAGAAACCAAGTTGTCTGCTTAACTGTCTATCCACACCTGTCTGGTTTTCAGCGAAGAAAGTTTTTAACGAATTATGAATTATAACTGAAGAGTCACTTCAAACTATTCCAGATCAGTAACCAAGCGTATATTGAAAATAATATGGAGGTGCTACTAAGCAAAAACACACACCCTTGTTTACAATATTTTGATTAGTCATAGAAACTGTTACTGTTGATATACTCTCGGTGTAAATATCATTTGTTGTGTTTTGTTTTTAGCTGACATACTGTCGAAAACAATTTGGGGAAAGTAAATTTGCGTCAAATGCAAGCGATAATACGTGAGTGTCTCATGTCTGGTACAAGAACCAGAAAAAATAAACAGCTAACACATGTTGAGCAACAGAAACGTAATGACAAGACCGCAAATGATCAACATGAACTACTAATATGCACCTGCTTTCCATAGGAGAAAAAAGCAAACTCGCTAATAATGCACGACAAAACAATTTAATAATGCTAAAGCAGCAGTTACATTAAAAATACATGAATAAATGTGAAGTGAAACAGTCAGCACTAAAACGGAAAGCAGAAAGTAAACAAGTAGGGCTCAAAGGGGGTAAGATTCCTTTGCCGAATAAACGTTTCATACCATGGATATTCATCATTTAGGACAATGCTTGCTTGCTTTTTAGGTAGAAAAACGTTAGCTTAGGTGAGTTTGCACGTTAATCATATTGGCTGAACAACCTACAGGGGCTAGTTTTGCACTGCGTAGAGTTGGTTTCAAAACAATAGTTCCTTCTCTAGACTGAACAAACCTGTTTAATGGATCGAGCTGTGCTGGGTTGAGTCAAATTTGATTAACAAATGCGGAACTTTGCAAGTCTAGTAAGGATCCCACATTTGATGCCTTCTCCATGCCTGCTCTTAGGGAATAAAAAATGTTCATTGTATTATAATTTAGCTAATTTTATAACTTTCTATTAGATTCTATGAGATTCTAATGGGCTACATTTTCATTGATATGAAGTAGCTATTAGTTTAGACAGTAAACTGCCTGGCTGGTATGTAGCTAGAAAGAAAGTCGAGGGTTCAAGTCCTGACCGTTCATGTATTTTGGGTTTTACATGTTTTTTATTTAGTATTTAATTCAACCTGCCGTGAATATTTATATGCTGGCCCTTCAAGTATTTTAACACTAGAATTGTAACCAACTCAAAAATACATTGGATATTGAGATTCTGAATATAGTGCACAAGCGGCCCAGAGCCGCTTAAAAATAACCATAAAAAAAATAATAACAGCAGATTCCACATTTTTTTAGATTTTTTTTATTAAATTAGTATTGCAACATGTAAGGGGAATGAATTAGCTGAAGTGAGAAAAGGAACAGTAAAAATAAATAAAAGAACAAATTGCCACATCTGCGGAGAAGCTGGTTTTAAGCTGACGCTATAATTAAAAATTGACCGAATTCCACTACTTATTTTAAGCACACAGTATATTGTGAAAAACTTGAAAAAAAAGTGAAAAAAACGTGAAAAAACTAAAATCAGTTTAAAAATTCACTTAAAAACTACGTCCACAAAAGACCGTTAAGTTGGGCTCCAAAATTAAAGTTCAGCTACATAAAGTCTGAATAAAAATTGCTGGACCCTCTAAGATAAACAATAACACGCTATTTCATCAGTAGTACAGCGAGTAGTTACAAAAAGCACGCCACCTGTTTTGTCTCATGGTTCAGCATTTTTTGGTCAGACTTCAGGTGAACAACAATTAGGACGCTGCCTTTAGATTTTCAGCTCATACAAATGCGTTTCAGCAGTACAGTCTAAAAAACAAAGCTTTCAGGTAAAACCACTATCTACAACTATGAATAGAGGTAGATTTATTTTTATTAGAATCAAACTTTGACAAGTCTAGAAAAGTGAGAACCCACTGAGCTAAAAGTTTCCCCAAATGGAGTTTGTAGCTACCTATAGAAATGAACCAGAGAAAGTTTATACGTATTGTTAAACATCACTCTGCGTAAAAAACTTATATATGTGCACTGTGTGTCATATCTATGTGAATTATATGTGAGGTATCATACCTTCTTTGCGTAAATCCTCACAGTTTTAAATTGCTTTTGAAGATTTTTTACACTAATTGTAAGGTATTACCAAAAGGCAAGCAAAAAGTTCAATTAGTTCAAGCATGATTAACTCATTATGAGTAGTTATGAGTATTATGTCTCAGTAAAGCCTGTTTCACACGATGGAAAAAACGCGTGGGGTGCCCCTTGGGGCACCCCATGGGTGCCACATGGTGCCACATGATGCCCCTCGCGGCACCATGTGGCATCGTGTGATACCCCATGGGGTGCCCCGAGGGGCACCATGTGGCATCGTGTGACACCCCATGGGGTGCCCCGAGGGGCACCATATGGCATCGTGTGAGACCCCATGGGGTGCCCCGAGGGCCACCATGTGGCACCATGTGGCATCGTGTGACACCCCATTGGGTGCCCCGAGGGCCACCATGTGGCACCATGTGGCATCGTGTGACACCCCATGGGGTGCCCCACGTGGGGAAAATCAGTATCGCTCGCCGTGCGTTTTTTCATGTGGCACCACATGCGACAGCCAATTAGTAAGCACTGTTGATGATCAGGTGACTTTATACAAATGCTTAAAGGACAATTTTAGGGCTTAAACTCAATCATTTGAGTTACTTCTTTCACATTTGGTTAGTCTATTACGGCTTTTACGAACACGTAGCTCATGAATTATATTTAAGTAAGCTACAAAATTTAAATAATTTTTATAAATTCTTACACGTAATTTATGCCCAAGGCACATATCACATATGTCAAAATTCAATGTAATACCTTCGTAAATACTTAGTATTTTGACCGTTTACGCGCCTAAAAATTCAAACTCCCGCGCGTTCATGCCCCATCGTGTGAATACGTTACCCCAGGGGAATCCCCGGGGGACACCACACGGTGCCACATGACATCTCACGGGGCACCCCATGGGGTGTCACACGATGCCACATGATGCCCCACGGGGCACGACTTGGGGTGTCACATGGGGTGCCCCACGTGGGGATTCCCCACGTTTTTCCCCATTGTGTGAAACAGGCTTAACTCCCAAAAAAGTAACCATAACTGTCTGGTTATTGTTATTGCATGCCTACTGTTGGCTATAGACCATAGGCTTAAATTGACTAATATTGAAATAAGCGTAGTCCTGGTTGAACAAAAACTTATGATATACACAAAAAGATCTTCAAGATACTGCACTGTAAAAAACCTTTTCAAAAGATGTAGCATGCAAAAATCATTGTTTTATGAAAAAATAATACAAAAAATCCAAAAACAAAAGCCCACAGTTACGATGACGGTATTCTGACGGCAGGGGCGGTTCATTCAAGCTGAAGCAGACACAGTTAAACTTCAATATGTCATTATTGTGTGATGAAAAGTTTCCGCTGAGCTTTTTTTCGGGACCGGTCGCGCAAAGAGAGCTCTTTCTGACAGCCAGCTATCAAATGAATAAATGAATTGAAACCTGCTGCCATATATTACAGTGAGACAATATTATGTACTCTTGCTTGAACTAAGCCACTGTAGCTTTGGTGAGCTCTCAACACGCGGTCTGTAGAAACAGGAAATGAATTGTAAAATACTGAAGTCCACGTTTCTATATGAGTGTGACCTTAGGTTTGGGTTCATTAAGTCAGCATAAATTTACAATTATTTAGCAGAGAATACTGGTAAGGTTGTTCTACAGGGAGGAGTAATTAACAAGCAGCGCTGCGGGTAGTCCCTAATTAAAATTTCAGTTAAATCGTATTTTTAGCTTAGCTAAGCTTTATTTGCTCTAGAGCTGACACGGCATGAAACACATTGCTGACTAACACGGCATGAATAAAATAAAATCGGGTTAAACTTATGATGCTCGTTATTTGAATATTTCATGCATGGGCGCGGGGCAATTTGGGGTGTTTTCATCCACCCAAATGGCAACCTCACCCCCCCTCCCCCCCAAAAAAACAGGCGCTTAACTCCTCCCCCCCACAAGAATGTTTGAAAGACTGGAAGGTAGTTCACGACGGCGAAATCGGTGGTTCACGAAGAGCAAATAGGCGGCAAGGCTGATCGTACCCCCTAATGGCTCACACACCTTAAATTTCCTACCTGCCCACCTATTGGTAGTATATGCATTTGATAATAAAAAACAAGTATCTACTGAACAAAAGTATCCCAAGAGTTGGCCATCATGACACTTAGAAATAAGCAATGGTTACAATTTTGCGAGAAAAAAACAGTTTTCTGCTTACCAGCTTGTTCTACTTCAAAGAACTATCATTGAACTTAGAATACTTGGAACAACAACTTAGAACACAACAACCCTAGAACGTAAAACAAAATTCTTATAGCGATATGTAGTAATTCTCAACCGCACGCATCAAAAACGTAATAAGTACCTATATCAGGTAATAAAAACCATTACACAGCCAACTTCCCTGAATTTCTGGGTATAGCTTTCAAAGCCAGAAATGGTAATCGATCCATAAAAAAGTATAAAAACAAGAGATTCAGTAGACCGAGTTACAGGCAATTTCGGGGTTGAAAAAATAATCAGGAACCAAATTGTTTCCACTGTTAGTGGATGATAAAATCGAAATTAAAAATGCATAGACCACTACTCCAAGGGCAATAAATCTAAATCAGCTACTAACAAAAGTCAGCCTTTCGCCCCACCATATGCCGGCCTCAAAAACAAAACAGAAGCAAATGGGAATAGGTTTAATCTAAAAGCCTTGAAAATGGGTCATTTTTCAACATTGCCTGAAGTTCTACAAAAATAGTTTCCTAATTGACCTAAGCTGTAGCTTTTTTTCTCCAACCCAAGACTGTGACATTTGCAAATGAAGTAAAAACAGGCTCCGATCTGTAACGTGTGGGATGCGGCATAAAATGATACTAGTAAACATAATTTAGTTGAATACTTAGAAATTATGTAAATGTCTTAGGCGCAGTTTATACTTGTCCTTAAGGACGTAAGGACAGGGACAAGGACAAATTTCGGTCAGCTGCTATGAAAAAATGACAAACGCGCTTCGATTAATTCTTCGCATACAATTTGAATGTGACGAATTTGGCCAGGCAGTTTTCTTGGAATCACTTAGGGACAAAACGGACAAGGAAAAGCACGAGAACCGGGCTTTATCGGCTTTGTTCTCAACTGTCATTACATAGCAGTTATCAAGACTGCATAGGTATACATACATAATATACTCTTATTAAGTAATGTGTTTAAATCTTTCTATACTTTCTATACGGTTTCTATACCGTATAAATTAATGTTTTATTCTTTAGTGTTTAGAACTTAGAAGCAATAATACGCTGTATGGACCAAAAAGCAATAATACGCTATATGGACCAAAAAGCAATAATACGCTGTACGCTGAACCAAAGATTTTGGAATTTGCACTTTCATGAATTCAGAATTTTTTCCTTAAAAATATTGAGCACATTGCTATCATGAACGTTTTAAATTAAGGTGGCGCTCAGGGGAACCGACTTTGGCGTTTAATTTTTTTCACCGACATTTTTGACCATAATGTTTTCAAGGAAAGTTGATCAAAATGAAAATAGCTTTCATTTGATGTGCATATTGTGATAAAAAATTTTTTTTTAATTTTTTGGACAATTTTGTAGCCGTAGCAAAAAATTTTTTGTTTCCATATAAAATGATTACTCATATCATTGAAATATGCGTTTTCTTAGCTTTAAATTGATGTATTAAACTTAAGAATACGTTGAAGTTTTGCTGAGTTATTTAGCCGTGAAAATAGCAAATCCAAAATGAAAAACCTACAAAGCTGATAAATCTTCGAAAATGTCAAATTTTTGATTCAATTTCTTAAAAAATTCAGTATGGCTTTTTGTAACTTTTTCAACGGAAATATGCAGTCCTAGGAAAGATCTAATTTTTGAAAAAGTGAAACGTGTGGGCAAATCTTACATGTTTGCGTAGCGAAATCGACTACTTTTTTTGGACCTGGGTCCCAGCTGCCGTTTGCGATTGAGTTGAAAATTTGCACAATGAAAGAAAGAATATAAATGCAAACGTGAAAGTTTTTCGATTTTCAAATTTTGGCCCGCAGCACTTTTTGTAGTCGCTCAAACACGACTGATTTTTGAAAAATCAATTTTTTGCAAAATCAAAGATAAAAATCAAAAATCGAAGATCAATCACGTCTAGATTTTGAGAGATCTTTCTATTGATACCAAGATCATCAAAATCGGTTGAAGTTTGGCTGAGCTAGGTCAAAAACAAAATTAGTGTGAATAGGAAATTCGACATGGTCATAAAATTTGATACATTCACATTGAAGTGCTGAACTGTATTGTAAATAGGTTTTTTTAATGTCTCTCTGATATACAATTAAAGTGGTATTGCTATTTATTGCATGAGCTGAGTGCCAAACATGAGTTTTGTTGCTGAGCGCTACCTTAAATCCCAGTATTTCCCAGTATTTGAGGTTTCCTGATTTTAGGGATGCCCCCCTGGATTAAAACGTCCTTAAACTTCAGTTAACTCAAAAAGTGCACAAAAATCCCGCCACCTATTTTCTTACAGGGTTCAGTAATTTCTGGTCAGACTTTAGTCATTAGAGGCCATTTTGCGACAATTGGTAAAAAACTGAATATATATGTCCGGCCTGACGCCCAGGTGTTGATTAAAAAACACATTTTATGCTACATTAAGCACATTTCCTGATAAAACTTGACACTTTTCTCGCGTATTGATCCATTTTCCCGGTGAAAAAAAGATGAGGACACACAGTATATAATTTGCCTAATTATTTTACAATGCGCTACATAAATTCTGATAAGCAAAGTGAATTGAAAGTAAATTAAATATGCATACACTTCAGCAATTACGGGAGATGAGGATTTGCTTAGATGTTGGATGTAGGTACGAATCTACGTGACAGACTGAGGTATATACTACGCGCAAGATGCTTACCGTTTGTTTGCTGATCATTACTTTAGTTTAACAGTTCACTTAACTTTGTTTAGTAATAATTTAAAATTGGCAGTACACTATTATTGCCAAACAAAAAAGAACTAGAGGCTTGTGTTTTTACAGGACTAAACGAGTTTATTTTACTCTAGATTGAACAGAGTTGAAAAAACATGCGAAAATACGCCAATCCTCAACGACGAACTAAAGTAAATAAACTTTTAGCATTTGCATTAGGTCAAACTAAACGGACTGGTTTAATTAACTTTTTTGCAACTTTAAATAAAAACAAAGTTGTACCGACAACATTTTTTGTTTATTTACTATCACATTTTTAATTAACATTCTGTTGTACCAAAAGCTTAGCCGGCATTAAACTTTCTATATTTTTTGCTGGGCAGTAAACTCAGCGGAAAAACTATCTGGACAACCTGTCAAGCTTTGCCTGACATACATATGTACAAACTTAAAACGTTTTTGTTTCTACAGTTATTCTCAAACTACCTAGTTGAAAACATTGTGGATTCCAAATTAGAAAGAGTGAAAGTATCGAAAGTAGAACGGAAGAAATACAGGTGCTGGGAATTGAACCCGGTCCGCTCGCGCCAGCGTCGAGAAAGCACTACACCACAGACTCAAGGCTCATAGGCTGTATTTCTACAGATTCAGATATTCTTTGTTACATACTGTTACTCAATACTAACTGGGTACAGTAAACTAGTTAGAAAAAGCATGCTTAAAAAAAGTTTGGCTAAAACCTGTTAAAACAAAAACAAGATGCTATTAAGATGCTATGTAGTCTGTATACCCATCTTAATTAAACCAAGTCTGATGTTGGTTTTTAGACTCCTTGTACAAAACTACTCAAACCAATGAACGATTTTTTTTAAAAGTTTTTCAAAGTTTTTCTAGCTAAAGTGAAAAAGATACCGGAGACTTTAACTCGAACAACCATGTATGAATAGAAAGAAAATAGACTGTTTATAAAATTGTATAATTATAGGTATTATAACCAAAAGCATCAATCAACTTTGTAACCCACAGTAAAAAATAAGCTTTCTAGTTTCTAAGTGTTACGGCTTTCATAAATGTTTTGAAAACCAGTAAAATTCTGATAAAGAGTACCTACATAGTACATAGTACATACATATATTACTTAAGTTTCTTTAACCCTTTAATGCCCAGAGCATCTCACGCCAGGCAGCCTGATTCTGACATCTTCTAGTTTTTTGACCATTGCTCGAGTTACGTGCATCGGAGAGAGATCGCGAAACCACCATTCGATAGAGAAATGATTGGTGAACAAAACATAATGCGACTATTAAGGGTCTAGGACGCACCGTTTTTGCGTTATAAGCGCTCAAAGTTGAGAATTTGTGAAAAATTGTGAGAAAATACTACTTTTGCGATGAAAAAAAGTTGAATTTGCACATTGCTTAGGGAAGCATAGGTTTTGTTGTGTGGCAGAAGATTCAAAATTTGGCCACTAAATATAAAGATCTAAGCTTTCTGAAAAGACAATTTGCAGTTCAGCTGAATAGAATGAACAAATCCAGTTTTATGGGCCCCGATTGGGTATTCATCACGTTATGTGCCAAATTGCACCTCTGGGAATTAAAGAGTTAATGTGGAATCATAGGCACAGTTTTTAACAAAAGTACCTTGTGAGCTTATTTTTAATTTGAAGGGCATACTAATACACTTACTTTTGTCACTTTTTTAAAGTTCCTAACACGTCAGCTAATTTTTAAATTTTCATTCTTAAACCCGGTCCGTACTCTTACTTGTCTTGTCCCGATCATTTGCGACAAAACAAATTTTTTCGCATGAACAGTATTTCAACGAAGACTAGTGTGTATGCCAAAAATTAACCAAAAACAATCTGTAAATTAGTCACAGTAGCTGAGCAAACTTTGTCCTTATCCCTGTCCTTGTGTCCTTAAGGTATGAATCGGGCTTAAGAATTAAATTGTCAATTAATTAATCAAATCAATTAAGACTTATAACCTTTATCCGTTCAGACGGCAAAATTACGAAAAAAATCAAGTCACTAAGGTCTGACAAAAAAGATGCGCCACTTACAGTAGTTGGTTAGTGGCATGACTTCAGCGACGACTTGCTGTACTCTTGATAGTCATAATCTATTCTTTCCGTACTAAATCACATGTTTCGTTTTCTCAAGCGATGAAACTATTTTTGTCAGACTTTAGTAATGCATATTATCCGACTGTCGGGTCGCTACTCACTAAATTCGCAATTTTGCCGGCTGTAAGTATGAATCGACCCTTACTCCTGCAACCCTCTTTTAACCACAGCCACCGACCGTAGTCCAAGCAACAAAATCGTCTGTCAAAGCGCGTCTTAGTGCTGACTTTGTCTGGTAAGAGTCCAACCTGAAGCAGCAGTCAAACAAAGCCAGGCAATTCGAGTAGTCAGTCAAATAAAACGGAAATTCCTTGGAAAAATCTGTTTATTATAGTTTAAATTTCTGCTAACCCAACTCTGCTAAGTTCAAATTTCACACAAGATTGTCTGATGCGTTCAGGCTAAAAAACTTTCGATCTGAAGTGGTTGAAAATCTATTTGGATTTGGTTTTTGCAAAATCAACATTTCAACTGGTCGCAGCAGCAAAATAAAAAAAACTTGAAGTGAGTTTGGTGCTCAGCTGACTGCAATCTCCATAAATGTTTAAAAATGGAATTTCTTCTACTGAATCGCATTATTGCTATCCCCCCCTGGCATGGTCGACACTGAGTGTGAGGGACAAATAGTACGCAGACCGCTTATATTCAGTTTGTATCGCGCCTAAGGGCAAATATGTACTCTTTTTAAGCTATGCAGGTGCGTGACTGTTTCTCAGACTATTTTAAAGGAAGAAAGAAAACTACACTGACAACAAGTTCATTTACTAACGTCAATGAAAGGAAGAAAACTAAAGTTTAATAGATTACAAAAATTTTTTTAACAAATTTTTGATCTCACAGACTATTGGTCTCTGTGTTTTTTATCAATTGTTTTCTTGAAATTTTCATTAAAATTTACTTGCCAGTACTGTTAAAAATGTCGTAATTGCGTTCCATCTGTTGCCTTTCTTTATAATATCCCTAATCTAATTAGTATGTTTAATTAGTATGTTTAATTAGTATGTTTATTAGTATGTTTAAACACTATCCTATTTTTTGTGATAATTATAATAATAGGGTGAGGTGGTTCTGGAAGGGTTGGCGTAGATGTTCTAAACATGAAACAAGTTTACATTGTGCTGGACATGCCCCGGTTCTCTGCTTTCGGGTCAATAAAGTTGCAGTTATTTTATTGTCAAAACTAATCAAACGTTTTTCGGCGCATAAGTCAGCGGTAACATATACTTTTTATGGTGTCAAATCAAAGCTGTTCTTATATCTTAACTGATGCCGAAAACTAGAACTTTTTACCGGTTAGCTAAAAAAAGTTATGGCGTAAAAAGTTTTTACGTAAACTTAGTATTTTTTCCTGTTGCGCCACAGCGCAACAGGTAGTGTATACTTGGTTTGTATAGGATTTGCAGAATCTGTAAATCCATACACTTACGTGACAAATTACCTACCTTTTGTGTTGTGTGCGTGTGTTTGCTACTGCCTGTCTCTTGTGTAATGTGTGGTGGCTGCCAACAGGCTGCTGTCAATATATGATATAGCTGATATATGCATATAATAACAGCACAATGTGTGCCTTGCCTGTAAGAATTTCAGTAGATATCAACACACGAGTACAGTATTTAAAGTACACACTCAGCTCATATTGGCCGAATATGAATAACTTATTGATTGATACAGTCCACCTGTATTAATGCAGCAAACATTGCAACACTAAAGTTCCTTCGACAGGAAAATCTAAACATATTAGTTTAATAACAAAATGGTTGGCAATAGAAATCTTAAACCAGAATGAAACAGCAAACATTCTTTACGCTTCTAATTAGTGATCATAAATTGTCAGACTGTTCAAGCCCAAGTAGCTCAGTTGTGAGAGCGTTAGACTTAAGATCTAAAGGTCCCTGGTTCGATCTCGGGTTTCGTTAATTTTTTAAAATTCATTGGTTTCAACTTTTATTTAATTAGTTGTTAATGAATTTTTCCCCTATATTTGCTCTTTAGCTAGAAATAAGATTGCGTTTATGGATTTTACTTTTCTTTATTTATATGTTTAATAACTAACCTGTATGCCTGTTTGTAGCTTATGACCGCAATGTTGTTTCGAAAATTAATAATTGCGTCTTATTTTATCTAGAACATAAACACTAGAGTTAAGAAACTCGAATTAACAGACGCAGTTCTTGACTTTGAAGTAGACACAATTTTTTGTTTTCACAAATATAATATTAATATAATTTAGTTTTACAACTTTTCAATTAAACACGCTTGAAAAATTGAGCTTTATTAGTTTTTTATAGAAACTTTGATGCGATAACTAAATTGTTGTTCAAATCAAACAAACTGCACATAATTCCTTCTCTTATAAAATATATACGCTAATTTTGCACAAAACGACACCGATAACAAAGCAAAAATCTGAGCTCAGAAGACTAAAAATCAGACAAATAAAAAAACAGACTGGAGTCTGAAACTCTTCGTATGATGTACTCTTGAAATTTTTAAAATTTACTGTAGCTGACAATTACTTTTTACTGCGCAACAGGACTAATGTTGTCAAACGTTCACCCTTTGCACTCACTGGATTACTTTTGCAGTAAGCTTTTACTTGTTTTAAAAAATGTTACGCAACGTTAGTGTTACCATTGATATAACAAATAAAATGCTTCCATGAAGTCAGCCATATAACTGTGATCCTTACACGAAACAGTTTGTACTCCATCAGTGACCATGGAGCCGGAAATATGGGTATAAATCTAAAATATATTTTATTCTAAAATTTTGTTTTGCGTTTTTCGGTATATAAGTCAGCGTTAACGTTTAGCTTTTTTGGTATCAAATAAAAGCCCTTCTTCTGCTCTATCTAACTACGAAAACCGGAACCATTTACGTGGTCCCTGAAAAAAGTTATGGCCGAAAGTTTTTTTTCGAAAACATTTCGTTCGAAAAAATTCCTCCGCGACTACTCACACCATATACGTATTGAACAAAACTTCGGAAAAATTGAAATCGTTATAGCTTGCTTCAACGTTGACGTAGAAACATGAAATTGACAGCATTCTACTCAGAACTTTAGCCGCTTTCGAATGACACCTTACTTGACGTTGACGGACGCAACGTTTGATCAGCGCTTATTATTAAATAATACAGAACGTTGGTTTGCATTTTACGGCATTGTGCGACCTATCAATCGATAGCTCTTGACAAGCGCTAGCATTTAAAAAAAATTTCACGTGGATGCCATTACCATATGAAACGTTATGGCTCCTGAAATTTTTCCCTTGTATTGACTACCTGTAATCACCTCACATGCGATCAAATCGCATTGCAAGTCAACTTGAACTTAATTTTAAATTTTTTTTTCAAAATAAATTTCAACGTTAAACACTGCGTGACCACAAGTTGTAGATCTACTCGAACTAGTCTAGACTAGACGCACTAGTCTTGTAATAATTAATAGGATATTTAATAGGATATAAACTATCCTAAGCAAAATGATAAATATAATAATTCGGTTTTGAGTATACCAAAAGAAAGAGCAAGTTATGCCTCTTAACACACTTATACGCATTAGTCAAAATTGGTTCACATTTTAAAACTTTCAAATTCTTTTTACCAACTTCATTAAATCACCGCAGAAACCTACCTATTTAACGATGTTTTAAACGCAAATTTTCAGAAGCACCGGTGGCGCAGTGGAGTAGCGTGTGGTTTCTACGTAATTTGTTACGGCGAACAAGTGGTACCCAGTTCGATTCTGGGCCGATGCAATTTTTTTATTTTTTTATTTTTGATTTTCATAATAACAAAGATCGATCATCTTTGTAATTTCACGTGGTATTTGTAATCTTTTTCCAACAAATAGAATTGTTCCAAAACTCTATAGATATGCAAATTAGTTTAAAAATTAGTATAAAAGGGGGCAGAAAAATGCGAAAATTGTCAGTCTTGACTGACCAGCAAGCCGTCTAATTTGACGGCTTGCTATTTTTGTGAACTGCGGCCTTCTAGGAGGAAGGGTCGCAGTTTAACCCACGGGATTTCAGCTTTGGCCGTTCTCCTGTGGTAGGTGGCAGTTTTCAACCAAAATATTGGTTGACAGCTGCCTAAACAGTAAGTCCCTTGAAAGGTGACTGCTGTCAGCATTTGAGGCTGCAGCCCTTTCCTTTAAAGGTGACTGCAGTCAGCTTCAAGTAGCTGCTGCTTTCCAAGCTTCACAGTGTAATTCTTAGGTTGACTAGCGTGGTCAGATTTTTCAAATTTGACTCAACGTGTGTTTAATCAAGTTTCAATCAACAGATTCAAAATTGATTTAAAATTAAAAAATAAGCCGTTTCTGAATAGTGAGTAGCTACGTAATTTCAATATTGCATTGAGCAGTAAAATCTGAATGGGTACTAATATATCCAACTGTAACTAGTCAGAAACGGCTTACTTTTATCAAAAGTATTTTGTGGTCATGTGACGTCGCCGCCTCAAGTCAGCCCTCATTCGACAGTTCTGACAATTTCCTCATAAACGACGTTAAAATTTTTGCAGTATCAAAATGTTATGATTCCTGAAAACACTTCCAAAAAGGGCTAGGCTGACTACACAGCGTGCACCGTGTGTAATCAAATTGCTAATACTTGCATTCATACTAAATTGGCTAAATTTATGAAATAATAAATGAACTCGATTCAACTTGAATCAATCTGATCTGGTCGAACTAATCTAAACTAGACGCACTAGACTTGTAATAATAATAATTAATAGGATATAAACTATCCTAAGCAAAATGATAAATATAATAATTCGGATTTGAGTTTGCCAATAGAAAGATCAAGTTATGCTTATTGACACACGTATACTTGTTAATCAAAATTGGTTCAAATTTTGAAATTTTTTAAATTCTTTTATCAATTTCATCAAATCAACGCAAAAACTTACCAATTTGAAGATGTTTTAAACGTCTTTAAACGAAATCTCAGAAGCACCAGTGGCTCAGTGGATTAGCGTGTGGTTTCTAGGTAATTTGCTACGGCGAACCCCAGAGGTACCCAGTTCGATTCTGGGCCGATGCAAATTTTTCATTTTTTCCTTTTTGATTTTCATAATTACAAAGATCGATCATTTTTGTCAAGTCACGTGGGATGTGCAATGCTTTACATAGCCAATCGGAGTGCTCAAAAACTATATAGATATGCAAATGAGTTTAAAATTCAGTATAAAAAAGGGGCAGAAAAATGAAAACTTTGTCAGTCTTGACTGACCAGCAAGCCGTCCGATTAGACGGCGTGCTCTTTTTGTGAGCTGCGGCCTTCTTGGAGGAAGATTCGCAGCTCAACCCACGGGATTTCGGCTTTGGCCGTTGTCCTGTGGTTGGTGGCAGTTTTCAGCCAATATAATGGCTGAGAGCTGCCTTAACAGTGAGTCCCTTTGAAGGTGACTGCTGTTAGCCTTTGAAGCTGCAGCCTTCTCTTTTAAAGGTGACTGCAGTCAGCTTTTGCAACTGCTGCTTCCAAGGTCTCTCAGCGTAAGATTTAGAACCTAATTTTTAGGTTAAATAGCTTGGTGTGGGCCTTTTAAATCTTGACTGAGCGTGTGTTTGATTATCATCAATCAACAGGTTCAAAACTGATTTAAAATAAAAAATTAGCCGCTTCTGAGTAGTGAGTAGCTACTAAATTTAGAACCTGTATTTAACAGTCAAATCTGAATAGGCACTGACGTGTCAACTGTAACTACTCAGAAACGGCTCACTTTTATCAAAAGTATTTTGGGGTTATGTACAGTCGCAGCTTCATGTCACCCATCAGTTGACTCTTCACAAAATGCCGTTAAATATATATTTTGTGGTATCAAACGTTGTGATTCCCGAATACAATAAGGGCTGACCACGCAGCGTGCACCGTGTGTAATCAAAATGGTAATATATACTTGCATTTGGAATGAATTTATATAACAAGAAATGAACTGACTTAACTTGAATCAATCTGATCTGGTCGAACTAGTCTGAACTAGACGAACTAGACTTGTAATAATAATAATTAATTAATAATAATAATTAATAATAATCTAATAGTCTATGTGTGATGTATCCCACAAAGGTCTGCCCCTGAAACCATACCTTCCGCTTCATTCTGCACTAACAGATAGATACCCCAAAATGGCTGGGACAAAATCTGTACGCTAATTTAGTGTGCTTGTGCAGAATTTTTGCAGTGTGAACGGGTTGTGCTTGTGCTTGTGCAAGTGTGTCCCGGTCTTAAAGCAAGACGCAAGTCTTCAGAGTTGAAACGTGGACAAGCAAAGTCTATCATTGATACCTGTTTACATGTATGAGGAAGTCGTTGCAAAATACAGCGCCTGTTTATGATGGAAAGGGTAGCAACTATTTGGGTTTTGCAAAAATTTTGTTGCATTTGAGGTAGCCACCTTCCAACATCCAAAAGCTGAAGCCCCCAAGGAATCGCTCCAGTGCAACGCAGAATTATTCTGTCTAGTGGTATATTTAGCACAGGCTTGAACACAGACAAACAGACAAACAAAATGACTAACGGAGAAAAAGTTACAGACTAACTTCCAAAAGAAGATGCAATTGTATAGCCAAAAACATCACTAAAAAGAGCTTGGCCTGACTGAAAGCACTAATCCATCACTCAAACTACCCAAAAATAAATGGTACAACTCACTTTGTTTTTACATGTCAACAAGCAGCATATATAATTTACGTTGAGCAGTTAAAATATAACCTCATTAATTTTCACAACAACAAAAACCATGCACCAGTTTTCTAAAGTTTCCTCGGCGTTAAAAATAAGTCTCCTTACATTGGCAGCGGTTTTATCAGTAAAGCCATTTAAAGTTAAAAAATGCTTGCGTTAAAACTATTAGTATTTATATAAATAGTTATACTAAGATTTATGCCACTGGTTGTTTCCTTGTTCAATACACTTTTGTTTCTACCATAGAAGGGATCAGGGACTATTGTTTTGAAATTAGTGTTGCACTGCTGTACGCACTGAATCGCCAAGATGTAAAGTGCAAACTGCTGAGGTTTAAGAGCAGATTAGGTAGAGACACAGCAATGGTGCGTTGTAGTTTCGAGTAGCTTGTGTAGTGTTGGCTAGCGATACAACTAGGGCCCAATTTTTCGAACAAAATGTTCTCCGTTTAAGTTCTCCGTTTTGCGAAACCCCGCGTTTAAGTTCTCCGTTTAAATGTTCACCATTCAAGGCTTTCCCGTTAAATGTGTACTCTCCGTGTATTAAATGGAGATTATTATTATTAGATTATTAAACGTGTATTATGGCGCAACCCGGCCTTGTCTTAAAAAACCCTCTTTTCCTTACCTGGAAGCCACACCGGAAGTGAAAGCTTCCATAGCCCACTTCTTCATCACGGCTTGGGCCCTAATAGGCGAGTTGTCCAAGTATAGCCCTCTAGTTATGGTTCTGAGTGTACATATTGGTCCATTACTGTATTGTTGTAGTCCACGTAAGTTCTTTGGTTAATACCTATTCAAATAAAAGTCAAATCGATTATATTTTTATTCCTTACTGCATTTTGTCCCTGTCGTTTCTATGCTTTTAAAGACATATATGAACTGTCTGAAAACGTACGCTGACACAGAATTACTCACGTTATTGGAATTTAAATTTGGGCATCGGCTAGAAACAAGGTAACAAAAGATGCGCAGTGGCTCAAGTTCGGGGGTCAAATTTGGTCTCGGCTCAACTTGCACGGCGTTTGCGTTTGATCCAGTTCAAGGTGTCAGTTGTGTCAAGTTTGTTCAGCTTGTCTTGTTTCGTTTGTTGTTTTGTTTAGTTCTGTTTAGCGAAACCATCAATAGGGTTTCGTCATTGCGCAGAAAGCGTTGCGAATTGCGTTATTGCGTTATTGCAAATTGCGTTATTGCCTTTGTTAAGATTTGAATCGAAGATTTGAAATGTTTTGATTTACTTTATTGAGTCGTTTTTGACGAAAAATGCCTTTCAGGGGGGAGGGGCGTTTATTTCTGTAACGAAAGCAGAGCACCCAAAAATGTCTTATAGAGACAACAGATTAACCAAAGACCGACTTTACTCGAGATATATCATACCATGAAATTCGTAACACCGACTAGTCACATTCTTGTTTAGAACAACAGAGCATTTCATTATAGTTTTTCGTTACAGTTTCCTAAATGTAACGAAAGCAGAGCACCCAAAAATGTCTTATAGAGACAACAGATTAACCAAAGACCGACTTTACTCGAGATATATCATACCATGAAATTCGTAACACCGACTAGTCACATTCTTGTTTAGAACAACAGAACATTTCATTATAGTTTTTCGTTACAGTTTCCTTCCCCCCTAGAAGACTTGTCCACACTTTCTGGGGCGAGTGTGCCCTGTCTCGAACACTCCAGTACACTGTAGCATAGACATGTACCTGCAAAAACAAAAGTTCCACGGGTGAGAAGAACCCAACAGGTTATATACGGGGGAGAGTTGTCCCACACTAACACAGATATAAAACAGGATTTATTCGAGGGAGAGTTGTCCCACACTAACACAGATATGAAACAGGTTATATTCGAGGGAGAGTTGTCCCACACCAACACTAAGATATAAAACAGGATTTATTCGAGGGAGAGTTGTCCCATACTAACACAGATATAAAACAGGTTATATTCGAGGGAGAGGTGTCCCACACCAACACTAAGATATAAAACAGCTTATATTCGAGGGAGAGTTGTCCCACACCAACACAGAAATACTTAACAGGCCATATTCGAGGGAGAGTTGTCCCACACTAACACAGATATAAAACAGCTTATATTCGAGGGAGAGTTGTCCCACACCAACACAGAAATACTTAACAGGCCATATTCGAGGGAGAGTTGTCCCACACATAACAAAGATATCTGGGCGAGTTGACCCACACAGTAACAACTACTTTGGCGAGTTGGCCCTGGTAGCTGTACGTGGGCGAGTTCACCCTTTACGAAATACATAAAACTTGAACATACTCGGGCGAGAGTGCCCACACCGAAAAGTCTAACATAACATTATTAACAAAGCACGAGCAATATACTACATACCTGAGTTCACACAACAGAAAGCTCGATGCACTTGTTTAGAATTGCATCGGCCACAACATGTCCACCTTTTTCATTCAGGTGGAGGTCTATGCGATTACCCTTAGCACAGAACAGGTCTGAACTGTTCAATTTATAGTACAGCTCAAGGGCGTGCAAACGTGGGTTTTGAATTTGATTCACAAATTTACATATTGTAAAATTTAGTTTTTTGACACTAAGTTGGATCCTGCTCTCATAAGGTTTGAAACGATCAACCGTCGGATTGTCGCATAGACGCGGAGGCACTTCACACAAGACTAGGTGCGCTTGTGGTCGTTCGGCGAGAAATCGGGGCACATTTTGACTGTAGCGGCGGAGAATATCTGCAGGTTTCCGAGGTTTCAGTGCCCCGTCATTGTCGCGGAGAGGTTTTAAATGATCTTGGGGAATATTGTTTGTACCGCCAAACACCACGCAAAGTTTGTACCCCGTGTGGGTAGCGGCACGGGCGACTTTGAGGAGAGCCTGAATTCGAGCTCCGGGCATAGTCAGGACGTGGTAGCGGTCGTCGGGTGGAAGACACGCTCCCTGCGATTCGGCGACTATCAAAATCGGGGGATACTTAAACCGGCCAACTAGGTACTGACGAATTCTTTGCAGAATTTGGCCCATGTTATTGGCTCCCGGTGGATCTGATCCAACGCTCAATGCGCGCCTCAGCGGCTCTGCAAACAACCCAGCCCCCCAGTCTTTGTCGGGACTAGCCTCAAAAATGATTGGGGAGGAGTTCAACAGATCATTCTGAAAACTAGGGTTATGGACAAACTTTTCAAAGGCAATACCCTCCATGACCGCGTACTTACACCCACTCCAAACCCTATCTTTGTAACCGTCCAAGTTCTTCGGCTTAACACGCTCCTTGGCACGAAAAGGGTCTTTTTCGTTGGATAGTTCAACCCGAGCATTGTCATCACTGGCGACAAAAGCTTTGGTAAACGCATAGGCCACCTCGGTGTGTTCAAAATTTTCACCCAGAATGAAAATTGGACAGGGGTGCATGTTGGACAATCTGCAGTTTTTCCCGTAGAACATCGTAACTCCAGCCTAAAGACAACGATCAATATAAATTAAGCATTGATACATGGGTGAGTAGGCCCTAGCTTAATTTATACGATCGACAGCCGTTTGATATTGTTTTACTGTCTATTAATGAAAGGAAGCAAACGATTTGCGTGAACAAGAAATGAGTGACCAGTGGCTTCATTTTCTATTTCATAAGTCACATTAGATAATCTCTGCCTCACTATAAATGGACCTGAAAATTTTGGCTTAAATTTTGATGGTTTGGGCATAATGCGTAGCCGAACAAGATTGCCCACTTCGAAAATATTTGTCTTTGTATGCTGATCGTAGTAATTTTTTTGTTTGTTTTGCGACTTTCGTAAATTTTGACAAACTTCAGGTACAATTTTACGCATGCCTTTATCTAAGTTGAGGAGGTAATCAGCAGAATCCGTGTTGATTTTCGAGGGGCTAGATAGATTTGTGTCGATCGGATGCTTTGCGCAGCGACCATACATCAGCTGAAAGGGCGTAAATCCTGAGGATGCATGGACACTTGTGCGGTATGCAAACAAGGCATACGACACATATTCGTCCCAATTTTTACGATTTTTGGAAGCGTAAGTAGCAAGACTTTGTACAATAGTGCGGTTGAAACGCTCAGTATGACCATTTGCCTGCGGATGGTAGGCGGTAGTGAACAGTTTCTTACAGCATAGATAACGACAGGTTTTTTTAATTAATGCAGACGTAAAACTAGTTCCTAAATCACTCAGTAGCACACGAGGACAGCCATGCCGACAGACTATTTCACCAATAAACTTCTGAGCTACAACGTGCGACTCTGCTGAGCGCACTGGAAAAGCTTCTGGCCACTTAGTAAAATGGTCTGTGAATACGATCAGGTATTGGTTTTTTCTTTTTGTTATTGGCAAAGGTCCAACAATGTCAACTGAAACAACGTCGCAGGGCCCTTCAACCGCGATCGGAGAAAGCGGGGATTTAGGTTGTGACGAAGTTTTGTACAGTTGACACCTTTGGCAGCTATTGCACCAAAATTTTATATCATTGGCCATTCTTGGCCACCAATACCGTGATACTATGCGGCTATACGTCTTTCCAAAGCCTAAATGACCAGCTAAGGGAGAATCATGATGCTGCTGCAAAATGACAAGTTTTAGTGCTTCGGGAATGACTAAGCGACTTCTAGCACCCTGATGAGAGCGTATATACAAGGCACCGTTAATTTTGTTAATTTTAGCGAACCGTGACACGTCTACATGAAGGCCTAGTTTTATACCTGGATTCTGCAAAGCTTTGCGTATCTGTATGCAAGTTGAATCGGATTTCTGATGCTTCACGACATCGGAGAATTTCACACTGTCCATGCAGTCATGTGCAATGGAACAGACGTTATTACCAACAACCGGCTCCTTGCATAAGATAGCTTCTGGGGACTGCTCAGTCTGTCTCCAGACGAAGGAAAATAATTGACATATCAGACCGACGACCAGAAAAATAAAGCTCTGGAAGCCAATATTCGTGGACGTCGATTGCTGAGAAACAGTAGCAATCGGCATACGTGACAACCCATCTGCATTTGCATTCATAGATCCTGATCTACATGATCCTGATCCTCCTGTATACTGCACCTCAAAGTCATATGGCTGCAAAAGTAGGGACCATCGCATTAACCTATCAGATAGGTTGCGAGATTTGTTTAACCAGACAAGCGGATTATGATCGGTGAGTACAGTAAAGTGAGTACCATAGACATATGTGCGGAAAGTTTTTATCGCCCAAACTAAACCTAAACATTCTTTTTCTATAGTAGAGTAATTTTTTTCAGCCTTGGACAACTGACGTGATGCGAAGGCAACTGTTCGTTCCTTTCCGTCAACGACCTGCATCAGAACACAACCTAAGCCACTTCCAGAAGCGTCCGTACAAATAACAAATTTCTCATTAAAATCAGGCAATGACAGTATGGGGGAAGACACAAGTGCGTTCTTAAGTGTATCCATAGCACGCTGACATCGCTCCGACCAATCAAAGGTCACATTTTTCTTAGTCAATTCGTACAAAGGGGTGGCTATACTGGAATAATTTGGCACAAATTGTCGATAATAACCAGTTAGGCCCAGAAAACTTTTCACTTCAGTTACATTGCTAGGAGGACTTATGAGCTTAATGGCCTCTATCTTTTGTGGATCAGGGGAAATGCCGTCTTTAGTAACTATGTGACCTAAATAAGGGAGCTCATTTCGGCAGAAGTGACATTTTTTTGCCTTTCAGTTTAATATTGACAGCCTTAAGTCTCAAAAGCACTTCGTCGATATGTCTGAGGTGATCCTCAAAAGTCCGAGAATATATTATGATATCGTCTAAATACACCATACAAAATTGGTTGCGTATGCCTTGGAAGGTTTGGTTCATTATTCTTTGATACGTTGCTGGTGCATTGGTGAGGCCAAAAGGCATGACGTTGAACTCAAATAAGCCATGCGAAGTAACAAAAGCTGTTTTCTCTTTGTCGCTCTCTTCCATCGGTATTTGCCAGTAACCACTAGCACAATCAAAACTAGAAAAATACTTTGCCCCCCCTAACCTATCCAACATTTCATCTA
Organism: Trissonchulus sp. WLG1_4; assembly: GCA_030248245.1. Taxonomy (NCBI): domain Eukaryota; kingdom Metazoa; phylum Nematoda; class Enoplea; order Enoplida; family Ironidae; genus Trissonchulus; species Trissonchulus sp. WLG1_4. The sequence goes on from JASANF010016166.1 coordinate 61,349, forward strand.
TGCGTGGGAGAGGATAGCTGTCCTTGCGGGTAATAGCATTAAGTTTTCGGTAGTCGATACAAAAACGATCGCTTCCATCCTTTTTCTTAACAATAACTACCGGGCTTGCCCACGGACTGTTTGATTCCCGGATAACCCCATCCTTAAGCATATTTTCTACATGAGCTAATATGACCTGCTGCCGCACAAAGGGTTCCCTATAAGGTCTTTGCTGAATGGGCTCTTTTCCTTGTGCATCAATCTTGTGGGTGCCAATATTTGTACGTCCTATGTCAGTATTCCCTTTTGAAAAAACAGTTGAATATTGCAAAATAAGTCGTTTAAGTCGCTTAAATTGGTGGCGAGTCAATGCGCAGTTTGATAAATTTAAACCAATCGGCAGTCCCTCAGACTCCGCCGACGTTGGCGTATATGTAGGTTTGTACCGAAGCCACATTAATCTCAGGTAGAGCTTGCACAGAGACCTCGGCTGCCGAAGATACTTTGCCAACCGTGGTACCCTTATACAGCATAATTGGTGCATTAGTGGGATTTGCTATTTCAATATCTATTATTTGTGGATCAATGCGCGAAATGCTCAACATTCCAGGTAATGGCATTAAGGGGGTAATGTCGTTTTCGTGGTTTTTGACATTTCAGTGTAATTTTTGCGCCCACAGAACTCAAGCTAAAAACGGACTACGGCTTCGAAACTTTAACCACATTATCTTCAGGAAAATATCCCCACCCGTTTTTTTCCTTTTCTAAAAATAGTTTGTGGAGTCGGTGTTATGGGCTTTTGAAAATTTTAGAGAAAAGTCAAATTACGTGGTTTTTGCACGAAAATGTCATTTTCTCAACGTAGAAACGACTTATCAACTATATCAAAAAAACGGGTGGGGATATCATGTCAGTGCATAACTGCAAAAAGTTTAGTAGTTGTTGGCTGATCTTGAGTTTCATAACTGTGGCGCAAAAATTAGTCAAAAAAACCGCTGATGGGGTGTATTCAAATGATAGCAGCAGTAAAATTGCAAAAAATAATCTGCTTTTAAATATAGTTTTTTTAAAGCTAGAAGGTGTAAAAAAATGTAAAAAAGACCGCTCTAGTTTTTGTTGAGGTTACGTGCAGTTATGGTAGTTTAAAAAAACACCTAAAAACGCAATTACCCCCTTAAGTCCGACTTGCAGTTATCTTTTGGCTCAAAAAAGACCGTAGGGTTTGGATCCAGCGACCGGTTTGGATCCGGTTTGCCCTGCGACGTTGTTTCAGTTGACATTGTTGGACCTTTGCCAATAACAAAAAGAAAAAGGTGGACATGTTGTGGCCGATGCAATTCTAAACAAGTGCATCGAGCTTTCTGTTGTGTGAACTGAGGTATGTAGTATATTGCTCGTGCTTTGTTAATAATGTTATGTTAGACTTTTCGGTGTGGGCACTCTCGCCCGAGTATGTTCAAGTTTTATGTATTTCGTAAAGGGTGAACTCGCCCACGTACAGCTACCAGGGCCAACTCGCCAAAGTAGTTGTTACTGTGTGGGTCAACTCGCCCAGGTTTCTCTGTTATGTGTGGGACAACTCTCCCTCGAATATGGCCTGTTAAGTATTTCTGTGTTGGTGTGGGACAACTCTCCCTCGAATATAAGCTGTTTTATATCTGTGTTAGTGTGGGACAACTCCCCCTCGAATATAACCTGTTTTATATCTGTGTTAGTATGGGACAACTCTCCCTCGAATAAATCCTGTTTTATATCTTAGTGTTGGTGTGGGACAACTCTCCCTCGAATATAACCTGTTTCATATCTGTGTTAGTGTGGGACAACTCTCCCTCGAATAAATCCTGTTTTATATCTGTGTTAGTGTGGGACAACTCTCCCTCGTATATAACCTGTTGGGTTCTTCTCACCCGTGGAACTTTTGTTTTTGCAGGTACATGTCTATGCTACAGTGTACTGGAGTGTTCGAGACAGGGCACACTCGCCCCAGAAAGTTTGGACAAGTCTTCTAGGGGGGAAGGAAACTGTAACGAAAAACTATAATGAAATGTTCTGTTGTTCTAAACAAGAATGTGACTAGTCGGTGTTACGAATTTTTCATGGTATGATATATCTCGAGTAAAGTCGGTTTTTGGTTAATCTGTTGTCTCTATAAGACATTTTTGGGTGCTCTGCTTTCGTTACACTCATATATACTAATTGGAAAATACAGTTAAGTATGTGAAGTCACCGATTGGCATAACAAAGTTGACCAGCCAAACACTAAAGATTAAAGAATAAAATATAATAATAATCACAAAAACACACTAAAAAAAAAATAAAAAAAAAAAAAACCAAAAAAACAAAAAAAAAATTTTTTTGTTGCGGCTTTAAAAAATAAAAAAAAAAACCACAAAAAAAAATTGAAAAAAAAAAACAGAAAAACTCAATCTGATAAGAGAAAATCAAAAAAAAAAAAAAAACCTCCAAAAAAAAACTCCCTACAAAAAAAAAAAACAAAAGGGGGCAACAAAGGACATTTTCTAAAAAAAAAAAAAAAGCGAGAACGGGGACACAACGAGACTCCACAACCACAAAGACAGACAGCGGCACGGGGGCCGCGGGAGACGAACAAACCCCACCCGCCCCCCCCCCCACCACCCCCCCCCCCCCCCCCCCCACCCCCGGCGGGGGGGGGGGGGGGGGGCCGGCGGCACGCGGCCCGCGGCAGTGTAAATATATCAATTTTAAGAATACTTTGCTATTTAGAATTTCAGTCTTAACTTCTAGGCCTGGTGCGTGTACGTATATATATATATATATTTCCAGCACATACATTTAAATGTTCTTGGTTTCAAATATTGTTCATATAAGTGTGTAAAATGGCTTATTACGGCACTGGCAGTAGGTGTGCTTGTTCTCTCACATCTTCTTACTTTTGAAGTCACAACATAAACGTATTATTTTCGAACGGCATTTTGGCTTATGAATTCACTAATTATCTTGTGATTGCCGATTTAATTCACGCATTGTAAGTCATAATTTTACTTTGTATTTCTCAGCAACTGGGAGCCGATTATGGGAACAACTGGCAGCGCCGTCTAGGCGGTTTTTGGAGACCCACGCGCATCAGCGATGTTATATAAGTCACGAAAGGATCTGCTGGCCGTTGGGTTTATTCTCGTCCTGTCTCCCCACCTACAGGAAATTTGGTCACTGGCGTATATCGTGCTCGCGGACTTTAACCACTATTTGGTCATAATATGTAGAAGTCACTAGTAATAGTTAAACTGGTTACAAGTCACAGTAAACAGATAACTTATTTTACTGATCATTAAAGTATCTCAGTAACTTGTCCTTTTGGTTTAAACGTTTTGTTGAATTAAGTTATAGTTGTCAGTAGAGGGTTTTAGTTGTATTACAGTGGGAGATGACAAATTGGCGCTGCGAGTAGGGTGGCGAAGGATTAATAGTTAAACTAAGTAGCGTTTTGGTTCTGAACTTAACGACAACTAAGATTTATGACTGTCTTTATTTTACAGAAAAAACCTTGCTGGAACTTTGCGGAACCAATACCAAGAAATATTGTGACAGGCCGGAAACGTACTTGCGAAACTGCTGTGGAGGTGGAGGACCAATACCACGAAAGCGTTCATCGAGCTTACTAACAGTGGAAAGCTGTGCCAATTTTGGAGTGTGGTGTATTTCAAAGGTCACTACTGTTTGACAGTCAATCAGGTACGCACGATACAAGGGTAATTGCTAGTGTGTTATCAAGTGTCACATCTATAAAACAAGCGGTGGTTTGAACAAAATTAATACACTGGGTGACACAAAAACAGAACGCGCTCTGCGTTACGAGAACAGAGAGCGTAGACAAATGGAGCAAGAGATAGCCACCTTACGTCAAGAACTTGAGAGATTAAGTCAAACAACCGAATCACTGTCTAGTAGTAATAGACGTGGGGCTTCTGGAAGATGTCTGAACATCCCATTTTTCTATGGTGATTTTGGGGAGGATTTCGAGGAGTATATAGAGTTGTTTGAGCTAATGAGTCGAGCGGAAGAATTCACAGAAACCCAAAAACTGGTTAAGTTACCATCATTATTTCGCGGTAATGCGCTACAGTTTTACCGACAGCTACCTGAGGCGGTAAAAAATAACTACGTACAGCTGTGTCAAGCTCTGCGTAAGGCGTTTCACCCTCCCGCGAAAGAAATGGTGAGTTCAGAAGAATTACACAATCGTACACAGAAGTCAGGTGAGTCAGTTGCAACATTTGCAACAGAGTTGCAGAGGCTAGGTCGTGCTGCGTACCCCCAAATGGAGTCTAAGGCAAGAAACGAAATGCTTAGGGGTCTGTTTCAAGCAGGACTTAGGCCTGAGTTACAAGATAGATTAGGATACCTGCCCCATCCCCCAACTGTGTTTGAGGAACTTGTTACTGAAGCTAAACGCCAAGAGGCGTTAGAGGCTCGCAGGGGTAAGTCACGACAAGGGTCACGCGATAGTGTTGCTCAGGTACAGGAGCTACAAGAAATTAGGCGTGAACTTAGTGAATTGCGCAAGTCACAGAAGCGCAATTCAAGTTTTTCAGGGAATCGTCGTGGGGGCCGGCACCCAGTGACAAATTTCCCTGTCCGGGCCGTTACAGTTGGAGATTCTGATTGGCGCCAAGAATTTGAAGGCCTGGAGAAACGAATTGATGAAACCCTGCGGAAGTTCCGAGATGACCTTCTACGTGCCAGTGACCGCAACCAGACCCGAGAATACACAACACCAATCAGACGAGCCAAAAGCCCACCGAAATGGACCGCTGACGGAAAGCCGATTTGCCTTCGATGCAAGAAAGTGGGACACATGATGAATCAATGCAGGGTAAAGTCACCATTCCAGAATACAGGTAAACCTAGTTATAACAATAAGTCACCGATCAAGCGTCGTCCAGTGCGAGTAAGCACAATCGAACCAACTGAAGAAGTCACGGGATGGGTTGAAGGTACGTCTGAAAATGGTGAAGTAGCTGAGGAAGTAGAAATAGAAAAGTTGCGGTCTGAGAATAGTGTTCTCCGTGAGCAAGTAGATAGATTGTTGCCCCAACAGTACTCATATTTGGTGGGGGCTATTACGACCACTACTTTTGCACCTGCTGTTGAGCGGCCAAAAGCGCAAAAAATTGGCCCAAAAGGGAGCCTCCGTGGCGCCACGGAAATTTTGATGACGTCACGGCGACGTCCTGCGCCTGGCATAAGCCCCGGTAGGAATCATGCAAGTAGCCGTCGTAGTTCAAATCTGGCACGGCGAAGAGTCAATTTGAGGGGGAAAGGAGGGGGTAGTGCAAAATTCACAGTTTTCTTTGGGTTACTAAGAATAATCCTGTGTTTGGCAGTGTGGGAGGTTACACATACAGCCGCGTTGAAATCATCACCAATGATTTGCGATGTCCAAAACGAGCGGAAGCTTTGGAAACTACCAGAGGTAACATCCTGCACCGGCATGTCCACGTTTAATAAACCAGGAGAACTTCAGGTAACTAAGCTTCAGCTCTATAAACGGAACCATTTGCAATACAAAACTAAGGCATGGAGATGTGTCATCATGAAACAAACGGTACAAACTTTCACTTATTTTTTCAACGATGAGCATCTCAAAAAGCAGAAAAGCGAAGCCCTCCCCGTTACATCCGCAGAGTGTCATAGAATGAAAAAATTTAGCAGATGTCAATATGGGGCGTTGGTTCAAAAAGGGGATCTGCTGCAAACTGAAAACGATCTGAACTGGTACTATCCGGGTGGTGGCGTCTACTGCTGTCAATGGAAAGTCTTCGAGGCTGTAAACTGCTTTATGTATGAAGCCTACGTCTACAAACAGCATGATTCACTAACAATGGAAAGTACAGCTGGAATTGTCACTGATTGCAATTATAACGAACGTGAGTGCGCCCTAAAGGATTCAAGCTTCCTAATTTGGGAAACAGAAGATCAGGAAAGGTGTCAACTGTTGGAATGGCAGCCAATGGAAGGCGAAGAAATGGGTGAAGGTTGGTTGTCATGGGATAAGAGCTTAGCGTTGACGTTCACAAATCACAAAAAGTCCACTGATTGCAATGGGCGCGAAGTAATAGTATCAGATCAGGGAATCGTTTGCCGTATTGTCAGTAGAAGTCCCAAGCACTTGCGTACGTCAAACCAATTGTTTAATATAGAAAACAACAAGCGGCACAAAAGGAGTCACGTTAAAAATGTTGGAGAACAAGGAATGGTAACCACAGATCTCCTTGCAGCAAGTCTCCAGGCAGTAGAAGTTGATGTCAACCGACTGGTTCGGTATACCTTTCAACATGCATTACACTCCACGTGTCAGTCTATGAACACTCTTGTCAAGATTATCAGGGCTAATATGTTGACACAACCGACCATGTCGATGCGTCATCTCCTGGGAAGAGCAAATTTAGTAGCGAAGTCGAGTGGCGCTACGATTGAAACGTACCCATGCCAAATACTGAACAAGTCAGCCATCGAGTTTTTACCAATGGGTGAAGTGTGTACTAAAGAACTACCTGTCCGATTTAAAGTTAATGGAAATATGTATACAGGCTATTTAGACCCACTGACTAACGTCGTCACAGATGGAAGCAGTCCTGGAAATTGTGACCATATAGAAGACATACCTATTGAGATAGATGGACAAAGTTATCTCTATGATGGTAAAACCGGAGTCATAAAACTGGTTTCCCATTTCCAAAAACTAAAGATCTACGACTGGGATTGGAACAACACCTTCGTTGACGACAACACAATTTTTCATCAGGTTATCATGTATAACTGGTCCGAGTTGCAAGCTCACATATCTTTGAACGACATTATGGGAGGATTCAAGAGTCAACAACAGATTTTTCAGGAGTTAGGGGTTAAGAACAGCCCCGACGCAGCAACAGCTGCAGACAGCCTAGCGGCAAGTATCGTGGAACGGGGATTTTTTGGGTTTCTATCAGGGCTCAGGGCAAATTTTTACCAAATTTGGATCTTTATGATCGCAGTTTATGTCACAATTTCGGCACTGATTTTACACTGTTGTCCAACAATGACTGAAAATAGGCAAAAGTATGCTATTAATGTACCAAATCTGTTTCAACGCCTACGCGTTATAGTAATGTCACGAAGAAATATGCAGGAAAACGCAGCAAATGTTTCACATGAAGAAAGCCGAATACAACCAAGGGACTCACCACGGAATAATGGTCTCAACAGAGAACTAAAATATCGTCTCAATTCACCACAAACTACATCACGCCGCAGTGCTTTTATGCTACCACAATGGCCGCCAAAGTGGCTAACCTCCCCCGCACAGGTAGAAGAAAGCAACACTGCAATTGAGAACGCGATGGTTAAACCAACTAGAGCAGAGTCCCTAATGATAAAAATATCAATTAATGGACAGCGAGTTAAGGCTTTAGTTGATACTGGATCATTAATCACGTTGATAGCCCCAAGACTAATACAAAGTCACGACGCCGTACAGCCTACCCTTCTGCAAGCAACTTCTGTCACTGGGCACAACTTAAACATTTCTGGTGAAGCAAAAGTGCCTATCCAAATTGGAAAACAAAAACTAACCCACACTGTCTACATCAATGACAAAAACCCTTATCCATGCATCTTGGGAACTGATCTACTCTCCAAATTTTCGAACTTGAAAATTGATTACAAGAACCGTCAAGTCACATTAGGACCCAAAAACTTCAGTCTCAAACAAGAGCGGACGATAGACCGAACGCATGTAACACCACTTAAAGTGTGCCTGATGGAGACAATTAGACTTCCGGCAAATGCTGCAGTCACGGTCCCAGGAAAAATTGATCCACAGCCCACGCCTTCAACTAAAGACCCAACTATATGCCCCGAAAAGCTGACAACCGACGTGGAAGCAGTCGAAGGACAAGACGTTATTGTTGAACCTAAACCGCTCAAACATACTGGTGTTAGCAGCAAACGAGTTTTCGTTCGGCCACAAAAAGGCATAGTTCCATTATGTCTGTTCAATCTCACAGCGATCCCAGTACTTCTATATGCAGGATTGACCATTGGAACAATAGAGCACCCCACAACTCCGGTGATAAAGAAACCATTACACTATCCTGTTGTTCAGTGTGCTTCCACCGTCTTGAAAAAGTCACCACCACTTGAAGGACTGAACCTTACTCAGTGCAACTTGAGCCCTGCCGAAAAACAGGAGTTAAACAATTTATTGAACAGCTTCTCGGACATTTTTGCAAAGAACGACTACGACCTAGGAAAGTCTGATAGAGTTTATCATCGAATTGAGACAGGCGATCATCCACCAATTAAACAGCGACCCCATAGCTTACCATTTTCACTAAGAGATGACGTGGCTAAACAAATCCGGGAGCTAAAAAGAATCGATGTTATCCAGTCTTCAACATCCCCATGGGCAAGTCCAATAGTGGTAGTCAAAAAGAAAGACGGGACTAATCGAATATGTGTTGACTACCGCCGACTAAATTCTATCACAAAGAAAGACGTATGGCCATTACCTAGAACAGATGAAATCCTAGGTTCCTTGGGCGGAGCACGTTATTTTAGCAGTCTGGACTTAGCATCTGGCTATCACCAACTTGAAATTCACCCAGATGATCGACAAAAAACCGCGTTTACTAGTTTTGAAGGGCTGAATGAGTTCAAACGTATGCCATTTGGACTCTGTAATGCACCTGCCACGTTTCAACGTCATATGGAGTTCACTTTAGCTGGGTTACAGTGGAACATATGTACTGTTTATCTAGACGACATTCTAATTTACAGTTCCGATTTCAAGTCACATCTAAAACACCTCACTCAAGTATTCCAACGCTTGAGGCGCGATGGATTGAAGCTGAAACTGAGGAAATGCCAGTTTGCGCGACAAGAAGTACCCTATTTAGGTCACCTTGTTTCAGCAGCCGGTATTCGCCCCGACCCTGAGAAAGTGAAAGCTGTTGTAAACTGGCCAAGACCGGCATCCGTGAAAGAAGTCAGAAAATTTTTAGGTTTTGCTTCATACTACAGACGATTCGTCCCACAATTTTCCAGAATAGTAGCGCCAATAAACCAGTTATTGCGAAAAAATTCACAATTCGACTGGTCTGAAAACTGTGAAGCGGCGTTTAACAGAATAATCCTAAACCTGACTACAGCTCCAACGTTAGCGTTTCCAGACGCCAAGCTACCTTACATATTGTATACGGACGCAAGTGACGAAGGACTCGGAGCAGCCCTCCACCAAGTTCACAACAATATTGAAAAACCGGTCGCATACATCAGCAGAAGTCTAACGAAACCTGAAAAGAACTACTCTATTACTGAAAAAGAAGCCTTAGCTGTAGTCTGGGCCATGAAAAAGTTTCGAATGTACCTTTATGGATCCACAATAACCGTAGTCACAGATCATTCTGCATTAAAATGGCTGCTACAAACTAAAGAGCCATCCGGGCGATTGGCCAGATGGGCTCTTATACTTCAAGAATACGCAAATACACTGACAATTGAGCACCGTCCAGGTAAACGACATGGAAACGCAGATGCTTTATCTCGACTTCCCGATTTGGCAGGCATTGAAGTAAAACGTCCTGCTCTCACAGAAGTCTTAGAAAAACAACGAGAAGACCCAGACCTAAATGCGCTGATAGAATTCATAAAAGGTAAGAAAGAACCCACTGATCCCAAGCTAGCCGCAAAAATACGTAAGTTTTCACCTCAGTTTGAAGTAATTCACGATATTTTGTACAAAGTCACTAAAAGTCAATTGCCTATGAAAAAAAATATTCGTCAGGTAGTCGTTCCAAAACAATTACGAATAGATATTATTAAAATTTTTCACGATGAGCCTGCAGGTGGCCATTTAGGCCCTGAGAAGACACTTAATAAAATAAAACGTCACTTCTTTTGGCCAACCATGGCTGCGGACGTAAAAGAATATTGTTCCACCTGTATACCTTGCGCCACAAGAAAACGACCCCACCAGTACCAACAGCCACAGCTTAAGCCAATAGCGGTAAGCAACCCCTTCGACCTGGTAGCTGTAGACCTGATGGGTCCACTACCGCAGACCTACTCTGGCAACCGATACATCATTGTGTTTATGGATTATCTCACCAAATGGCCAGAAGCGTTTCCCTTACCTGACCAAAAAGCGGAAACAGTGGCGCGCGTTTTTGTAGATGGAGTGGTGAGTCGTCATGGCGCGCCGAGAAGATTACTCAGTGATCGAGGGTCTAATTTTATGAGTTCACTGTTAAAAGAGGTATGTCACATTTTAACAACTGAAAAAGTATTCACCACAGCCTATCATCCTCAAACAAATGGGTTAGTGGAACGTTTTAACGCAACACTAGCCACAATTATTTCTATGTACACTGACACACAGCAAAGAGAATGGGATCAATGCTTGCCTCTGGCCTTACTAGCATACCGTACTTCAATCCAAGCTTCCTCAAAATTCACACCATTCTTCTTGTTATATGGAAGGGAAGCACAGTTGCCAAGAGAAGTCGAGCTAGTAAGCCCAGATACCAAGTACATAGATGAGTTAGAGTACGCATTATGGCTGACCATAACACTGAAAAACGCATATGAACGGGCACGGCAAGCCATTGAGCGTGCTCAGGTACAGCAAAAACGAAGTCACGATAAGTCACTTTATGGTAATTTATCCGTAAATGATCTAGTTATGATTCATCAACCAGCCCATCGAGCAGGTGTGATCAACAAATTTAAACACAGCTGGATGGGTCCGGTAAAAATCACGAAAATAGGAGACCAAAATGCGTATGTAGAACCCACAAGCGAATACAAGGTACCACGGTTTAAACCGCAATGGGTAACACTAAAGAGACTGAAACTATTTAAACCTTCAAACCTGTCTAAGTCAAACAGGGAATGTGGTCACCGGCCCAAAGCTATGGGCTGGGGACTAGAAGAAGAACAAGAGTCAGATTGAACAAAAGCTAGATAATCCTAGGCCTAGCGTTGTATTTTCAGAAGTCAACTCGTAGCAGTCACTAGAAGTTTCAAAGTGAAGCTAATATAAAGCGAAATTACTAAAGAGTCACTAGATATGTTCATTGTGCAATGTCTAATCGTGTTGCTTAATACATGTATAAACTAGACAGTCACTGAAGTCGTAGTGTTACGGATAATCCACCTAGCAGTCATCAAAAGTCAAAATTAGTCATAAAAATTATGATTAAGCATAAAATCTATTAAACTAACCACTATCATTAGTCACAGGACGTAACTTCAGTTACAAACTCATGCTTCTGTAATATTTCAGAATGTCTGAAAACAAGAGTGACATTGAGAAACCTTTGCTGGAATGTGTCAATAAAGCTCACGAAATCTTCGGCATGCTGCACGCACTAACTGTGAAAGAAGAAGAACAGAAGTCACAACTGCTGCACCAACATGCCTACCTCCTGAAAAAGCTAGAAGAAGTCAAGCAGATCGTCTCCACCTTGTCACCAGCACCAGACAACCGTGAGCAAAACGTCGATGAAGTGACCGACGGCGGGTGTCTCGAAGACATCATCGATGCAACGCTGTCGGAAGAAGGCGACACCGTGTCTGAGAGCAGCTTTGTTTCAGCAAGAATGGGCCAACCAGCGTCCCCCGAGCCCAGCGATGATCCTGTCCTAGTCATCGATGAAACCTCCAACGCTGGTTCAATGCCTGTGCCATCAGAAAGTGAGGACGATGAGGATGAGCGAATGTCACAGGAGATGCAACTCGATCTGGATTTGCGGCGCGAACCCCAAGAATTGGCCATCAGTGATGAATCGGGGCTGTCCTTTTTTCGTCGTGAAACGGTGGACCTATGTGGAATCAGGTTCCCCTTCCCGATGTTTGCGGTGCTATATCTTGTGATGTTGTACCTGGGAAAAAACATTGCTGGGGCCGCCAAACAGGCCGCTTGGATGCTAATGGTAATCACCACAGCAAATTTGGATGAAGCGGTTCGGCGATATCTAGTAGAAAAAACTAGATTACAAGTCACCAGCGATTTCTTCAAAAGTCACGGCAAGCCTATTCTGCTGTATGTGCTGAAACACCGGCTACGACAGTCCCCACAATTCAAACGAGAAATCAGTCAGATTTGTCCTGCCGAAATAAGCCGCATCACCCACGAGGCGTCGTATTGGAGAAAATTACTGAACGACGAAATTGAGCTCTGTGACGCGATGCTGTTGGAGTTCGCTGCCAACGAGCCCAACGTACACTTCCCACCGCAAGTAATCCACCAATTGTTCCCAGTTGTTATGGAACCAGAAGCCCGATTGCTAATCATAACCGACACGGCCATGACCAGCAGAATTCGTTTTTTCAACACGCGAATGAATATAACCAGGATCCCCCGACTACAGCTCGCTGGAACAAATGCCAACAAAAGCCTAGTAAGGATCCTGAGCGGAGTGGATCGACCGCTAGAATACACTCATGTACTGCTTATTGTGGGTGTCGACGACATACCCGTTTACCGCAGTGGTGCAGAGCTTGGTTCGTGGTATTACAACATCTTTGAAACGCTCTCGACATCATTTGTGTGCAAGACCTACATTACGGAGGCTCCACCACGCTACGATGGGTTTGCCCACCTTGTGCCAGAGGCCAGAAGTGTGCTATCAGAAGTTGCCAAGCGTTTTCCTCACGTGTCAGTTATCCCGATGGTGGATTTAGATGGTGACGAATTAAGAATCAACTCACACAACGGGGTAACTTTGGCAGCAACCGGTGTGTTAAGATTCATGAGAATTCTGCTAGAAACACTCCCTCAACTGCGTCTGGAATTCATTGGAACCACAGCCGCGGCGACAGGAGTCCATTAAATCGAAATTAGAGGGAAGAGAAAAGTCAAGCTACTATAAATGTCACTTATGTTACTGTGTAATTTCATTACGCTAATGTAAGTCACCTTAAGCAACGTTGTTTAAACTTTGAAGTTCTTCACAAAACAAAATTAATATAAATCTAATGTCGAATTTAAAAAACTAAAAATTTGACCTGGAGGTCAAACTTCTAAGGGGAGGATAGTGTAAATATATCAATTTTAAGAATACTTTGCTATTTAGAATTTCAGTCTTAACTTCTAGGCCTGGTGCGTGTACGTATATATATATATATATATATATATATATATATATATATATATATATATATATATATTTCCAGCACATACATTTAAATGTTCTTGGTTTCAAATATTGTTCATATAAGTGTGTAAAATGGCTTATTACGGCACTGGCAGTAGGTGTGCTTGTTCTCTCACATCTTCTTACTTTTGAAGTCACAACATAAACGTATTATTTTCGAACGGCATTTTGGCTTATGAATTCACTAATTATCTTGTGATTGCCGATTTAATTCACGCATTGTAAGTCATAATTTTACTTTGTATTTCTCAGCAACTGGGAGCCGATTATGGGAACAACTGGCAGCGCCGTCTAGGCGGTTGTTGGAGACCCACGCGCATCAGCGATGTTATATAAGTCACGAAAGGATCTGCTGGCCGTTGGGTTTATTCTCGTCCTGTCTCCCCACCTACAGGAAATTTGGTCACTGGCGTATATCGTGCTCGCGGACTTTAACCACTATTTGGTCATAATATGTAGAAGTCACTAGTAATAGTTAAACTGGTTACAAGTCACAGTAAACAGATAACTTATTTTACTGATCATTAAAGTATCTCAGTAACTTGTCCTTTTAATTTAAACGTTTTGTTGAATTAAGTTATAGTTGTCAGTAGAGGGTTTTAGTTGTATTACAGTGGGAGATGACAAGAGAAAAAAAAAACCCCGCCCCCACAACCCACCCCAACCACGAGTGCGCTCCCTGCTTGATGTGGATCCGGAATTCGTTATTTATCGGCATTTCCATTTGGTATTTATAAATCCGATTATAGATTTATTTAAATTACTATTTCTTATTAATAATATATATTTTTCTCGAACTATACATTTGTAAAAAATGTTTTCAGCAGGTGGATTCCTGAGAAATGCAAAATCAGCTCTACATGTTTGAAGAAGAAGAAGAAGAAGTTTATTCGCAGAACTATATATAAAATACATACACGTAATATAAATTTCTACACAATTTTCAAGTCCTCGAAATATTACATATACGTATGTACTAAACAACAAGCACATATAAATGTAAACCAAGAAAAAATTTACAAAGAGATATATGTACGTATATATAAATATATAGACTGCGTGTGTACCCGGCAGGCAAAATCTCATGGATTTCTAAATGCCCGCCCAACTAAAAATTTGTGAAGTACTGTAGAATTTTCATTTAATCTTGTTTTAAAAACATGTAATGAAGGTGCCGTAACTACATTTTCAGGTAGTGCATTCCAAAAATTTACTACGCGAAAACAAAAACTATGCAAAAGCAGAGTAGTATGTGCAAATTTAGGATACAATTTTCGGCTGTTACCCCTAGTTCCAACATGTGGTACAAAAACAAAAAAATCATTAAAATCCAAATCAACTAGCCTATGGAGTAATCGATATACTAAAATGACATCACGTTTAATGCGGCGGAGCTCGAGAGACTCTAACTGTGCAAGCTCTAAACGTTCCTGATAGCTAAGATCATAAAAACCACTAATGCGTTTCAAATAGCGTCTTTGAACATTTTCAACTGTATCAGTATCTTTATATAAATGAGGGCTCCAAATTTCAGAGTTGTACTCCAAGATAGGTCTTATATGTGTAACATACATACTTCGCATAAAACATACATCACGACTTCTAAACGCCTTATATACCATACCGCACTTTCTAGCAGCTTTAGAAACTAATACAGAACAATTATAAGCAAATTTCAACGTATCCGCCATATAAACACCCAGATCTCTTACAACATTTACTCGCTCTAGTAATTCATCTGACAAATTATACGTAATTAAATTATCACAGACAATATTTCGACCTAAACGTAAAAGCTGTGATTTCCTGGCATTCACGACTAATTGCCATTCATTATACCACACACACAAGTTATCAAGATCAGTTTGTAATTCATTTGAACCTGCATTTCCCCTATCATACGCATGATACACTTTTAAGTCATCGGCATAAAGTTGGAAGTGACTCGAAACCAGTACATCAGGCAAATCATTCACATAAAGCAAAAACAAAAGTGGTCCTAAAACAGAGCCTTGGGGGACACCACTAATAACAGGTCGCCAATCAGAAAAACTATCTTCAATTTTAACTCGCTGTTTTCTGTTACGTAAAAAAGCTGAAATAAAATCAAGTAATCTACCACGGAGACCATAATTATAACATTTCAGCAACAGCTTACTATGAACCACTGAATCAAAAGCTTTTCGTAAATCAACATAAATCACATCCATATTCATTCCATCAGCAATCACACCTAGCCATTCATTCATACTATCAAGGAGAGCTGTAAGTGTAGATCTGCTAGCTATGAAACCATGTTGCTTGTCAGATATTAACTTGTTATCAATAAGAAAATTCATTGTGCATTCTTTGACACATCTTTCCATAACTTTGCACACAGTATTCGTCAGCGAAATAGGCCGATAATTTTCAGGTGAACTGGGATTTCCTCCCCCTTTATACAAAAGCACAACATCGGCAAGTCTCCAAGCGGTAGGAATATCACCCATCTCAGAGAAAGCTGTAAACATTCTACGAAATGGAATGAGAAGATCGTGACCTAACGCTTTTACGAGATTACCTGGTAGTCCATCCGGCCCACTTGAACCTGACGACGGCATACTACTAATAGCTTTAGAGAGCAACTCGTAATCGAATATTATCCATTCCAGCACTAGACCACCGGATCTGTTTGCAAAATTAGGCATAATATCATTATCTAAAGTGAAAACACTAGAAAAATATTCGTTCAAACATTCTGCCTTTAGGGGTGCATTATTAAAGCACTGGTTGCCAGTAGTTAATTCAGGTACTTGATTTGATCGTTTCAATGCTCTCCTAACGTAGTTGTGAAAACACCTAGTATTTGAATTTCTTGCTACAGCAGTTTCATGCATCATACGATCCTTTGATACAAACTTACGTGCCCGCTTAGACCAATATCGATACGACTGTTTCCACATAGAGAATTTTGTTTGCCTAAACTTATTCCAACAGTATTTCTTTCTCACGATAGCATACTTAGTTTCATCTGAAATTTTGAAAAAATGATGGGGGTTTTTCCGTCTCTTCGGAAGAAAAGAATTAATGCCGAAACATAGAACATTTTCGAATTCGCGCCAGAAGTCGTTCGCAGTTACACATCTGTTAAAGATCATATCCCAATCTAGGTGTTGCAAAAATACCTTTAAGTCACTAACATAACGCAAATCAAAAAGGTATGACGTACGATGACTACTTATACGCTGACAATTTAATTTAAAATAAATCGAAAAATGATCAGACAAAAATCCAGCATTTACTGAAACCTGAGAAACTAAAGAAGAACATGAAACAAGTAATAAATCGAGAATATTACCAAGTATGTGTGTGGGAGAACGCACTAATTGTGTAAATCCATTTTCAGCCACCCATGTCGTAAATATACGAGCCTGCACAGATCCCCCTGCGTATAATTCCCAATTCACACTGGGAAAATTATAATCGCCGCAAAGCAGTACTTTTTGTTGGTTTTCTATTAAAGACGATATAGCATCGATCAAAGTAACTGTTTGTTGTTCGGAAAAATCAGGTGGTCTGTAAATGCAAATACATCTAGTCATACCAGTCACACCCACAATATCGATTGCACAAATTTCACATTCCTCAAACCTATCATGCATTATCACAAGATTACAATTAATACCATCCTTAACAATTATTGCTACCCCCCCTCCCTTTTGGCGGTTTAGAAGATCAAATCGTCGATCCTTTCGAAAGATACTATACCCAGGTAAGCATAAACACCTATCAGATATTTTAGGGTTTAAATGTGTTTCAGTTAAAAATATTACATCTATTTTTTCGGTAAAAATTTTTTGACTCAACGAGTCGATCTTCGAACCGCTAAGGCTACAACAATTTGTATACAGACATTTTAAGTCAGTACGTAAATTGGGCGGGCAGTCCCCTCAGCATTGACCACCAGTTGCACCAATAGACCCACCACCAGGACCGCCTCGCGTTCCCACGCCAACACTACCATCACCAGTGCCGCCACCACCTTCCGCCCCCCTAGGAGTACCACTGGTAGAGCCCAAACGACCTCCGCCACTGGCACCCCCACGAGTGACCAACGGACCAACAGACCCTCCACCAGGACCAGCTCGTGCTCCCCCACGATCGCCAATGGCCGCATTTATCTCCGCACCACTAGGAGTCCCACCGATGGAGCCTAAACGACCCCCACTACTCGTGCCCCCTCGAGTCACGGTACCAGTACCACCACGACCTCCGCGACCCCCACGTCCTCCGCGACCCCCGCGACCAATGCTACCAGTGGTTTCACGGCCCCCTCGGCCAGTAGTGGCAAACGGGCCCATGGAGGGACTTGACAGATCCTTCGCGTTGACGGTTTCCATGAGACCAGAAGCAACATCGGCCCAAGCGCGTTTATCAGAGGGAACAGGCCAGGCACGTCGGATGATTTGCCCTTGTCGAATAATATAATTGGCATCTGGATTTTCACGTCGTATAGCCCACAATTGCTGTTTCAGTTCACGGTCGGCACACCGTTCACGGAAAGTCATGTCATGACGGGCAAAAGCCCTGCTATCCTGCGGGAGTTCACGACGAAATCCCTTTAGAAATTGCATTTTTGAATTATACGACGTAAAAAGTACCTTAATAATGCGGATGTAATTTCGGCCATCTACAGGCTGACGTAATTTGCCATCTCGAAAAATGTCTGACACTGATGTTACATCAATTGATAATTTATCACAGATGCTCATAATGAATTGACGATCAGCGTTACAGCGTATAACACTAGTATCAGATTCTTCAAGACCAACAACAACAGCATTATTTCTTTTGCGTTCTTTAGCTAGAGCCTAACAGCATTAGTTTCAGGGGGCATATCGTGAAAAATATAAATTTTCAAATAGAAGTTCTTGAAGAAAAATTACTTCGATTAAGATGCTCTACTCAAAAATGTAAAAAAAACGAATTTGGACAACAAAGTGCATTTTTTATTTTTTGCGATTAAACGAGCAAAATGGATCGAATTGGTCGGAAAATGTCACTAATATATCCTAAATTGCATGCTCTTCCTTCCCATGGCGGCCAAGAACCTCCCCTACTCTCCCTACCCC
Organism: Trissonchulus sp. WLG1_4; assembly: GCA_030248245.1. Classification (NCBI taxonomy): domain Eukaryota; kingdom Metazoa; phylum Nematoda; class Enoplea; order Enoplida; family Ironidae; genus Trissonchulus; species Trissonchulus sp. WLG1_4. The sequence continues at coordinate 79,617 of JASANF010016166.1, forward strand.
TTCCCCACACCATCCACTAACTAAGCGCTTAGCGCTTAGGGAGCTCCCGAGGTCCCTAAACTTAAGCGCTTAATTCTAAGCCAAACACAAAATTTTAAGTATGTGAATACAAAATTGAAACGCTAAGTTAAGCGTTAGTGTTTGCTAAGCGCTTAAGGGGGTAGTGTCGCGAAAGCAGTCGATTTTGCACGACTGTAAAACTTGTTCAGTAAAATGTTAGAAATTGTTCTGTCTATATTTTAAAAATCTATCTAAAGGCAAATTATTTTGCCAAGTTTCAGCAAGATTGGTGCAGCATATAGTTTGCAATAATGTCTCAAAGTCGGAAAAATGACGAAAAAAAAACCTATTCACATTCCATTTTTTAGTCGCATTTATCAATTTTTCTGTTTAGTTTTTTTACACAGACTAATAGCACATATGTTGTAGTTTATGCACACAAAATTTAATGCAGATTACTGTAGCGGCTGTGGAGTAATACTAGTTTGAATTGTGAAGGTGTACTTAAACTGTAAAATAGTAACAGCAATAATGATAAATTGTGAAAAATCTAGACGCTTATTTTCAAATCAAAAGAAAAACGAACCTTCAATTTTCTTTTTTCTTATTTGTCGCAAAAAATTGTGCGTCCACACATTATGTGTACTTCACAAGCTGGCCAATCTGATATCTGGCTTGATTTTTCGCACTTTTATGTCCCTATTGTGTGATGTCTGGCTTACTAATGACGATTGGTCCAAGATATTTGTCAATATTGATAGTGTGATTTATGGCAGTAATTATTTGATACCATACAGCGTTGGACCAGCTTCTCATTGAATGTACTACTTCAAAACAAAAAGTTCTATTTTCACAGCCTATGAGCAAAACTGCTTTCGCGACACTACCCCCTTAAATAAACACTAAGTATGTGAATAACACTTAGCGCTTATAAGCAAACAAACAACAAACAAACAAAGTTTATTTAGCGACAAATAAATCATAGTAAAAAGATAAGCATAAACAAGCAAGAAAAGATAAGCAAAAGAAACAAAAACACATAGAGCAGCAAAAAAAACTAGCATTACTTCATAGAGACTGAAACTGAGGCAGATAGCTATAGAAGTGTCGCAAGGAAGAGCAAAGCTTTGGTAAAGCCATTCACCGCCCTCCCAGGTTAGGTTATGAAAATCTGACCATTAACACATAACAGATTGACGGACACTATAGAAACCTGAACTACGTCTCAGTACGTAGGTACGTAGATTTTAAAAATTGGTTTAAATCCCTGTTTCTGATTTTATTGATGAAAGATTCTACTGATGGACTGGTGACAATATCATCAGGTAAAGAGTTCCATATAGGGACAACACGGTTAGAAAAAAAATATGAACGCGTATTCAAACGTGTTAGTGGCATCTGAAGGGCAAGAGAGTTGCTAGTTCTATTTCCATAAACAGGTTTGTACTGAAAAAATAAAGAAAAGTCGAGACCAATCAGGTTATGTACTATGAGGTATGTCAGTTTGAGATCAGCGAAAATTCTACGAAGTTCAAGAGATTCAATTTGTAATACGGCAAGTCTATCCTTGTAGGTGAGAGTGGAAACAGTTGGTATACGCCGTGTATAGTACTTTTGAACACGTTCTATTTTATCAATAAGATAAATTTGCCACGGAGACCAAACACAACAGCTATACTCTAATTTTGGTCGAACATAAGCCTTATACAATCTAATTAGAAAGTCCGGTGATCTAGTAACAAAATTTTTAAATATGATTCCTACAATTTTTAAGGTGGCATTGACTATTTCTAAACAATGCTTCTGAAAATTTAAATTTGACGAAAACCAAACACCTAGATCTTTCACAGAATCAACAGAGGGGAGTTCGAAATTTTCCATGGTTAGAGCGATTGGAAAAGTTGGGCGACCAAGGCATAAGTAATTACACTTGGAGACAGAAAACTGAAGTTGTGCTTCGGTAGCCCAAATCACTAACCTGTCCAAATCTTTTTGTAACAAGTCCACATCTCGGGGATTGTTCGCAGTAAAATAAAGCTTAGTATCATCCACGTAAATTTTAATGGAAGAATTAAAAACTACCTGAGTTATATCATTAATGTATATTAAAAATAGAACAGGTCCAAGAACACTGCCCTGAGGAACTCCACTAGTAACTGGAATCCAATCAGAATACGAGGAACCAATTTTAACGCGTTGCTTCCTGTGACTCAAATAATTTTGAAACCAGTCTAGGAAATTTCCTCGAAAACCACACCAGTACAATTTTTGAACTAACTTGGGATGAGATATCGTGTCAAAAGCTTTTGCAATGTCAAGGTATACTACCAAAACTATGTTTCTAGTATCAATAGCAGAAGTCCATTCGTTCAAACACTCTAGTAGTTGGGTTTGCGTAGACTTACCAGTAACTCCACCATGTTGCTCTGCACTAATAATATTATTCATCTTAAGAGTTTCTAGGCAAACCGGCTTGAGGCATTTTTCAAACCATCTCATAATAGCACACGTTAAACTTATTGGCCTGTAGTTTCCAGGCTCATTCTTGTTACCTTTTTTTTTTGAAAACTGGCGTCACAGTTGCAGATTTCCATTCTGTCGGGATTTTTCCTGTAAACAATGAAACATTAAACAAGATGTAAACAATAGGATTCATAGAATCTGCTACCTTTTTCCAAAAGATTGGTGGAATTTCATCCGGACCGTAACTTAACTTATTAGGGAGTGCACTGAGGGCTTTGGAGACTTAGGCCCGAATTCACATACTAAGAGTTATTCACATACTAACGCTAAGCGTTTGCTAAGTGTTAGCGCTTAATTTGTACTAAACTGTTATTCACAAAATAAACGCTTAAAAATTAGTGTTATACTAAACTTAGCGTTTAGCAACTTTTGTGCTTAGTTTTGGCTTTGGCTTGGAGTGCGCTCCCTGCTTGATGTGGATCCGGAATTCGTTATTTATCGGCATATCTATTTGGTATTTATAAATCCGATTGTAGATTTATTTAAATTACTATTTCTTATTAATAATATATATTTTTCTCGAACTATACATTTGTAAAAAATGTTTTCAGCAGGTGGATTGCTGAAAAATGCAAAATCAGCTCTACATGTTTCAGGGGGCATATCGTGAAAAATATAAATTTTCAAATAGAAGTTCTTGAAGAAAAATTACTTCGATTAAGATGCTCTACTCAAAAATGTAAAAAAACGAATTTGAACAACAAAGTGCATTTTTTATTTTTGGCGATTAGACGAGCAAAATGGATCGAATTGGTCGGAAAATGTCACTAATATATCCTAAATTGCATGCCCTTTCTTCCCATGGCGGCCAAAAACCTCCCCCACTCTCCCTATCCCTTCCCCACACCATCCCCTAACTAAGCGCTTAGCGCTTAGGGAGCTCCCGAGGTCCCTAAACTTAAGCGCTTAATTCTAAGCCAAACACTAAATTTTAAGTATGTGAATACAAAATTGATACGCTAAGTTAAGCGTTAGTGTTTGCTAAGCGCTTAAATAAACACTAAGTATGTGAATAACACTTAGCGCTTATAAGCGCTAACACTTAGTGTAAACACTAACTTTAAGCGTTAGTGTTAGTATGTGAATACGGGCCTTCATCTAAACTTACCAAGCATTGTGCTATACAATAGGAGCAAACATAACGCCGTGTCAGAAGCAAGGAGCCATTATCATTAACAAATGGCTGCGCAAAAACCTTGTTCAGAATTTCAGCTTTAGCCACAGGATCGCAAATAAATTCACCATCTGATAATAAACTAGGGATTGATTCAGCAATTTTAACAGATTTTCCAACAAAGTTCCAGAAAGCCGAAGCGTCCTTGGAGAAAATTACCTTTTTTTCGATACCTCGTTGGTACTGACGAAGGGATTGTTTGAACAGTTTACTGACACATTTCCAATTATTATAATCTTGTTGACTTCCAGTTCTAAAGAACTTTTTCCAGTACTTTGCCTTTCTATTGCGAATCTTTCGGAGGTATTTAGGCAAAGTATTTTTCTTACCTGGAGCCTTTAACGGAACGAATTTATCAATTGCTAGACGGATAAAAAATCTAACAATTGACCATAAGAATTCAATATCATACGAGCCTTGAAACAAAGCTAACCAATCAATACTCACCAAAAAATTATTGATCTCGTTAAAATTGGCATGTCGATACAATCTAATCGGATATTTTGCAGTTGCTTCAACAGAACTCGTTCTTACCTTAAACTCAACTTTGTTGTGATCGCTGTTCGAAAACGGTTCCGTGGGGAAGACATCAAAAATACAGTTAGAGTCACTGTTAGTTAAAATTAAGTCCAAACAATTTTCATTACGTGTGCCCGAAAGTACTAGTTGTGTCATATTATTAGTAAGAATAAATTCAAGAAAAATTTCTTCAGGAGAATTTGTAGGAGCTGCTAAGCATTCCCAATCTATAGCTGGTAAATTGAAATCTCCTAGCAAAACCACATTCCTTCTAGGATTTATGACAGTTTCTAAGCGACTGCACAAGTCCTGAATTTGTGCACGGGTATGTGAGGGCGGTGAATAGATAACCACAAAACGTATTCGTGTATTAGTAAGGATCACATCCACAACTAGCATTTCCCCCCATCCTTCAGACTCTGACAAAACAAGATTACAGTCAAAACATTTGTAAACAAAACAAGCCACGCCTCCCCCTCTAGCTCCTTTCCTGTCAGCTCTGTATGTTATATATCTATCCGTACAGAAAAGCGAAGACTCACAAAAACTATCACTAAACCATGTTTCTGTAACAAAAATCAAATAACAGACCTTTGCACCCTGAATAATTTCATATTTAAATTCAAATGTTTTATTCACTAAACTTCGTGCATTAAAAAGAACAGCATCGCAATACCTCACTCGACGTACAGTGAAATTTTCATTAGTGGGGTAAAAAACAGTTAGTTTGGGGGGCGTGGTTTGCCAGCGACTATGACATTATTTTTGATCACAACATTTTTACCGTTTTCACGTCTAGCCTTCAGTTGAGCCCTAAGTTCACGGTCCTTGACGCGCTCCGCGTACGTGAGATCTGGTCTAACCCAAGCCCGGGCAAAATTGTCACCCATATTACGATATGACTGTGAAATTTTCAAAAAAGCCGAACGAGCCGACTTGTTGTTAAACTTTACCTTGACAATTCGACCTTTTGGGGTAGCCAGATCACCGTCACGAAACACTGTAACTATATCTGCACGACTAACTCCAGCAAAGTCAGCCATCTGCTCGACAGCAGTCTTGACATCGAATTCTTCTCTCGTGCCAGTTTTATAGTCAGGTAATCCTGTAACAACTAAGTTATTTGCTTTTTCACTCTTCTCTTGAAAGGTTTGCACTGTTGAGTTAATCATGTCCTGGATTTTTGGCATAATGTTAAGTAGTACAGCACTGACAATGTTGGCAATGGTATCGTCAGTAAGACCGGACTTCACTTCTGGCAAAGGAGACTTCACTTCAGGCACAAGTACGTTCTGTCGTGGCGAAGAATTAGGGTCGAGGGAGCGCTCCAAAACAGCCACCCTGTCGGGCAATGACTTGCAGTTATTGCAAACGGGTTATTGCAAACATAAGCGCTAACACTTAGTGTAAACACTAACTTTAAGCGTTAGTGTTAGTATGTGAATACGGGCCCTTGACTTCGAAATACTGTAGCTGTATTTTTATTTTTTTACTTATTTGCTTTTTAACGTTTTGTAATTTTTTTTGTAATATTTTTGTAATTTTTTTGTAATTTTTTGTATTTTTTTGTAACCTTTTTGTAATTTTGCGTAGAATTTGGCAAAAACGCGTTTCTAGACATGAAAATGGCGTCTTGACTCTTGACTTTGTAATAACTGCATTTTAACTTTTTCCTGTTTTTTTGAACCATTTTATTTTCAGCGTTCTGTATTTTTTCGTCATTTTTCTTTCATTAATTTTGGTATCATTTAAGTTTTTATTGCAGCTTATATATATACATTAACTGTAAAAATGATGCAAAATCGTACTACAGAAAATTTGAAGACGATAGGGATTTCATGTTTATTAACGAGATTCTGGATCCCGTTATATTTTAAATATATGTACATATTTTGCATTTTCAGAATATGTGCACTTGCAGACTTTTTCATAGTTGTACTTTTTCATATGTATATACATATATATATGTATATACATACACAGACTAACTTGTCAAATTTCAACATAATTATGTAACTTCATCAAAGCTTTGGGGGGGCACAGAAATCCTAAACCTTAGAAAATTTATCTCTAAAATATGAGCGACATTAAGGTGGCGCTCCTGAAATGTGACTTTTCAAAAAACGGCAGTTTGGGGCCAACTTTAGATACACAATGGCAAGCTGGTGTAAAAGTATGCCTAAATACAAAAAATGAAGTTGATTGATACAAATTAGCATTCACTGTAGACCAAACGTGAGTGGAATTTCGGCTTGCGATTTCTCTTCGCAAGTAAGTAGCTGTTGCACAATCAATAGCTCATTTTGCTCGCCTCAACGCAAAAAGTCATTTTTGATGAATATGATTGATATGTCGAAAAACACTAAAATCGCGAATTTTGAAAAACATAAATTTGGCTAAATTTTTTAGATACTATCGATTTGCCAAAAATCAAATTTTGCGACCGCTCGAAGATGACAAGGTGCATTTATGTGCCAAATTTTAACTTTTTTCGTTGAGCCAATTTTTTAAAATCGCAAGCCGAAAATTTGCGTTTGTATTCACACGCACTATAGTTCTGTCTCATGCAAATAGTATTGCGTTATTTCACAAAAAAAATATACCACACTCAATAAAACACCAAAAATTTTTAATTACGTTTCAGTAAAACACTACTGGTAGTGTTTTTCAGCCTTTCAAATTCATTACATACGTGTAAATGCACTGGCTTGTGAAGTCATTTTCGTGAAAATCTATTTTTCTTGCTGAAAAAAGATAAAAGGCCCGTATTCACATACTAACACTAACACTTAAAGTTAGTGTAAACCCTAACTTTAAGTGCTTCGTAGCACTAAATTTAGTGCTACGAAGCACTTAAAGTTAGTGTTTACACTAACTTTAAGTGTTAGTGTTAGTATGTGAATACGGGCCAAAAAATGTTCAAAAAATTTTTTATGTGATATGTACATCAAATTGAAGGAAATTCACTTCTGATCAACTTTTGTTCTTACGATGCATGTTTATTTTTGCTCGTTTTCAAAATAATGGCCAAAACCCACATTTCAGGAGTGCCACGCACCTTAACACAGGAAAACCACTTGTTCAAAACTAGTCCAAAACTAGTTCAAAACGCTGACAACTTTGAACTCGTTTTGAACAAATTTGACAGCCAGCGCGCAGATTTTGAACTGGTTTTGAACGTTCAAATTTCGTTCAAAACTAGTCCAAAACCGTTTTGAACGCGTTTTGGACTAATTTTAAATGTTTTGACTACTCCCTGTTACTAGTTCGTTGAATGTTCTATGTGCTGATTATAATATGCGGAGTATATATTATTTACCCACGGTTTATTTAACCACTTGGGTTATTTGTATACATGCTATTATGCGGTTTTGTCGTAAGTTTTTGTGTGTATTTGTAATTTTATATATAATCCGGTTCAGTTTTTGTGTATGCTGGAGTTTCGATTTTTTAATGATTTTTGTCGACCGGGGGGGGGGGGGGGGAGGGCAGCGAGCGATCACTACAAAATTTTGCATGTTTTTTAGTCTTGGTTTGTTTGTCGTTATGATTTATGTTGGTGTGCATTAGCGCAATACCTGTCACATGCAGATCCTAAAAATTTTTCAGGGGCAAGTCGGCCCACCTTCCTAGATCTAATCTTGCAAATGTAGTTGGCCAGTGGTTTGGGGGCGGCAGCCGTCGGAAGCCAGACCTTTTGTAGAACTTGTAGAAATAAAATAGAACTGTAGAAATAAAATTTTCATGAAAAAGCATGCAAATCAGTTACAGTGGCGTACCCAGAAAAAATTTCTGGGGGGAGGGGGGTAACTTCGATTATTTGTAATGGGATACAATGCACTTTTTAGCAATTATTGTAACATAACGCCATACAAGCGCAAGATTGCTAAGCCACAAAGGCGTACCCAGGGGGGGGGGGGAATGGGGGGAATTACCCCCCCCCGAAATTTTTCCCCAGTGATTTTTTACACAAGGGTCCCCCTCTGGTTTTTATGGTCCGGCCGGAAAAATTTTCTGATACGTCTCCAATGGAGTAAATTTGGCCTAAAAATCAAAAATTTTCCCAAATTTTTTTCTGGGGGCTGCCGCCCCCAGACCCCTGCGACTATGTGGCTTACTATTCCTCGTTATTGTCTTTCATCAAAGCCTATGCATGTATACACAACTACATTATGCTGCATGTGCATGTCTACACGAGTATATTATGCTACATTTACTTGTGGAATACACCGTCTGATATGACACTCCCATCTTTTGTTTTAAATTTTGTCGGAAAAAATTCTGATACGTCTCCAGTTGACCAAATTCGGTCTACAAATTGGAAAAATCGCCAATTTTTTTCCGGGGGCTGCCGCCCCCAGACCCCTGCCACCTTGTGTCCTTTCGTTTTTATAGTCTGGCCGGAAAAACTTTCTGATACGCCTCCAATTGACAGAATTTGGCCAAGAAATCAAAAATTTCTCCTTTTTTTTTCTTGGGGCTGCCGCCCCCAGATGTCTGCAGCCTTGTGGTTTAGTAATCTTTCGTTTGTAAGGCGTTTTACGAGTGTTAAAATTGCTAAAAAGTGCATTTTAACCCATTACAAAAAATCGAAAAGTCATTCCCCCCCCCGAAATTTTTTTCTGGGTACGCCACTGTTAAACCACACAGTTGCAGGGGTCTGTAGGTGGCAACCACCAGAAAAAAATTGGCGTTTATCCAATTTTTAGACCGAATTTGGTCAACTGAAGACCTATCAGAATTTTTTCGATAAAAATTAAAACAATATTTATTAGTTAACTAATAAAATCATATATTTATTAGTTTTGTGCAGTTTGAATCGGATGAACGGACAGCTGACAAGTTGACCGGCAGAACACTTTAGCCTTTCGTCCGTTCTGACGCATAAACCCTATTAAGTTTAAATACATAGGTACGCATATTGTTAAAAGTTGTTTAAAGCATTCAAAGTTGACTCCCGGCAAGGATTTTAACGAGGCTTTAACCGCTAACGAGACCACATAGCACCGTGATGGTGATACAATATATATATATACAACATGCTTAGATGACAGTACGTGGGTAAACACCAATCCTCACGACCACACACGTGCAGCTGAGGAAGTC
>JASANF010016167.1:0-43918 GCA_030248245.1 Trissonchulus sp. WLG1_4
CTTCTTCTTCTTCTATTATGACTGTTGGATTCTTGTGGAATCAATGCAGGCGGCTGCCACGGCGGCCGCTAGTTCGAGAGAACTGCTGTCGTTTCATACTGTTTCGTAACTGTAGCGTGTTAGCCAAGAAGGACGCGGGACAAGTATAATAAACAAGAGGAAGGAGCAGGCAGGCAGACAAGGCACCAAGGCAAACAAAAGAAACATACTGATTATCCATTCACAGTACGCGTTTATATAGCCCAAAAGAATATGCAAATTAGATGTAGTGTAATAATATGCAAATGATCTTAGCGCGCATAAAAGTTGTACTGCATGACTCATCAGGAAGTGCAGTTTAGTATGCAAATTAGGACCCAAATTTATGCAGTATACGTACGTAGGTACGTATACACTTTTCAGTAACTGCCGGCTGAATTGGCATACGGTGGTATTACTATTGCTAAATGTGGGTTACTTGTGAATTTGTGATTATCACAAAATTGCAAATAATAAAAACTTTTCAGATTACGCTGTCGGTTGTGCCGGATTTCTACTGGGAGGATCGCATTCACGGAAAGTCGGCGGAGGCATTTTGGATTTGGGTGGCGGATCCGGACTCGGATCGAATGTATCACTCAGAGCATTTCATTCTAACCAAAAAACAGGTAATTAAGCTGAATTTGAAACTGGACAAACGTCTGTTTGTCTAGACTTCTATTACATCTCAAGTTCGGTTCATACTTGTCCTTAAGAACATAGGGACAGTGACAAAGGACAACTTTCGGTCAGTTAGCGTGAAGTATTGACTGACATCGTTTGGTCTAAGTTTTGGCATACGAACTGGACTTGGCCCAGACTTTCTTCACGCGAAAATATGTATCGTTTAGCGTGGTAATTTTTATGGAATTGGTTAAGGTCATATTGTCAAATTGATGGGGACAAGGAGGAGCACAAAACGTATGAACCGGGCTTTACACTACTTTTTAACAGAATGCTTGTTTGAACCATTAAAACGATGCTGTAGGAGATGTAACTAAGGTGAAAGGAAGGTTAATTGTGACACTTTTGTCAAAACTGTCATACAACCAGGTACAGCATATTTTAAACGAGTGTTGTCGGATCCGCTCTACCAAAATCATTATAGCGTTCATATTGTCGTTTTAACTAAACCTATTTCTGTCTTGAAGTGGCACCTCTGACGCTCCAGGGCTTTGTAACGGAGATGAGCACCTCATTCGAGGGCGGATACGCCAAAGGATAATAATTAGTGATCAAACGGGATTGAATTTCGGGATTCGGGATCCGGATTCGGGGTCCGGTTTCATTACCAATAAGTATCTATTCCTGAGTTACCTTTACTTTTTTTATTTCTTTATATTTGAAGGTAGTGAAATGCGAAGCGCAAGACTTGGTGTTCACGATTCCGATCTCCGAGCCGTTGCCGTCGCAGTATTTGATCCACTGGGACTCGGACCGATGGCTGGGCTGTGAGGGCGTCATCCCCATGTCCTTCCAGCACCTCATGCTGCCCGAGCTACACGCGCCGCATACTGGTAATGAGGATCACTAGGTGGCGATGACTGTTGTTTTGATACCGCAAAATAATTTGAAACCGGTCTCAAAAGTATTAATACCCAAAACCCAAGTATCATATTTATATCAAAAGTATCCGATTGGTATCAAAACAAGAGTAGTGGTGATTTCTACAAGACTGACTCGTAATGATTGTTGATATCTGCAGCCCGTTGTAAGGTCCACTGTGGGAGAGTCTTGGGGAGGTCTCAGGGATTTTTAAACAATTATGCGATTTGGCGGAATAAAGTCTATTTAGGGCCTTGGCGGACGTTTCTGTGAAAGGAACCGGATTAGGTTGTGGGGTTAGGGACGATGCCACCATGCCCATCTCTGTTCTTATCTAAATTATTATTTAGCCGACTAGATTTCAAATTTTTGTTCTTAACACTAAACCAATCAAACGCACTGCAGCTTCGAGATTATTCGGTAGTCGTCAAACAGGCCAAATTTCACATTTTCCAACTTCTCAGACATGTGCCGTGCTGTTTATTAAATTTAAGTTACATAATCTGCTAAATCTAACTTTATAGAACCCCCGCAAGCATTGAGCTATTACGAGTCAAATCCATCTGGTTATGTTCTGCGCTCGTGTTGTACAACAGTAACCAGAATTTGGACAGGTTTCGTTTGATAATGTTTCAGAACTGCTGGACCTGCAACCCTTGCCAGTCTCAGCTCTAAAGGACGAGCGCTTCGAGTCCCTCTTCAATTTCACCCATTTCAATGCTGTGCAGACGCAGATGTTTTTTTCCCTCTATCACACGGATGAAAATTGCTTGCTGGGCGCTCCAACAGGCTCTGGAAAAACCATCGCCGCTGAAATTGCCATGTTCAGAGTGTTTAAGCTTATGCCCGATTTAAAAGTGTGTTTTATATAACGACTGAGGTGCTATATTATACGAGAGAAAGGATGAAAGAAAGAACCCCCCTCCCTGAAAATTGAGAACATAGGTATAGGGAAGGTCTGTAAGATTTGTATGTCTTCAACGTTGTGTAAAAGGCGTTCGAACCATAACATATCAACTGCCTTTTCTTAATGACCTAATTCGATTGCTATATTTTTCAGTGTGTCTATATTGCTCCCCTGAAAGCGTTGGTTCGTGAACGCATTAACGACTGGAGAGTTCGATTTGAAGAGAGGCTTGGAAAGAGGTGGGCATAGGCTGGAATTCACAACCTAACACTAACTTTTTCCTTAAAAGCTAGTGAAACACTCAAATTTGGGCTCAAAACACTTAAAATGTTAGTGTTTCAAGCCCAAATTTAAGTGTTTCACTAACTTTTAAGGGAAAAAGTTAGTGTTAGTGTTAGGTTGTGAATTCCAGCCATAGTTAGCTTTTTTAGAGTTATACTATGGGGACGTAGAGAAAATCCGCTAGTACCGTAAACGTGCGTCTAGTTGTTAGTAAATTAACAATTGCTAATCTCGTAACGTAACCTAAACGGTTTTGTACTAATTTGGTTCCAGTAAAGCGTGGTTCATACTTGTTTTTAACAAGAACAGAGGGACAGGGACAAGGCAATTTTGGTCAGCCGCTGTAAAAAATTGACAAATTCGTTGGTGACCTCAACTATAAAACAACTGTCAATAGACAAACAATTGGAATATTTGGCTATGCAGTTTTTCTGAAATCGCTTAGGAACCAAACGAAGAATCAAGGACAAGTATGAACCGGACTCAAGCCGAAAACCAAGCCCAATACTAAGCCAGTCATTTCAACTTTATAATACGTCTGCTAAAACTAGCAGCCGTACTAACTGTATCGCGTGGCGTGATTTTGGCGTAGAAGTCTGGCTCATGTGTCCTGTCCACAGCAGATTGTTCATAAGCTAGTTCAGTCAGACCGGTGCAGATATTGACATATTTTTTGCTTTTGCAGAATTGTTTGCGTTGCTCAGTCTAGCTCGCACGGCCAAAAACAGCCTCGGGGTACCATTCAAGTTTTTACAGCATTGTATTCAGTGTTTTTTGGACAAAGTCCGGTACTGGCGTACACATAAAATTCCTCCGCGCAACTAAGGACACTTCCTGAACTAGTGAACTAGGCGTTTGTACAAGCATACATTTGGGCAGTTGATTTATATTTGTAGTCTTTTGGCCATTGAGTCGGCGCGAAAAGTTGACAATAAAGCCCGATTCATACTTGTCCTTAAGAACTTGGGGACTAAGACAAAGACGAATTAGGGTCAGCTGCTGTGTAAAATTATTTAGAAATGGGTTTGAGCTAATTATTTGTATACTGTCTAGAAGTGACCTCAACTATCGTCATGCCAAAAATTGGCATATTTGCCTGTGCAGTTTTTTTGAAATCACTGAGGGACAAAAGCGATTGGGACAAGGACAAGAATGAACCGGGCTTTAATCAAACCCTTAATGTCGCTTTGGGGCGGGATTTTTTTGTCAAATCACTGCCGGCTGAACGGACATACGACTGTAAGTATGAATGGCTTGGCTTTTGTTTAAGGGTGGTGGAGTTGACGGGCGACGTGACGCCAGACGTGCAGGCCATTGCCAGCGCCAACGTCATCGTCACCACGCCAGAGAAGTGGGACGGGATATCGCGATCCTGGCAGACGCGAAACTACGTCAAGAATGTGGCCCTGATTGTCATTGATGAAATACACTTGCTAGGTGCGCGGGCAATATAATGAATAATGATATATTAATATTGTGTTGGCTGGAACTGGAATTTGTGGGTGTATTGTAAATTGTGTAAAATCGGCTGTACTTATGCTATAGTTTTACGCTATAGCAGGCCAAAAAAATAATTATAAAATGTTTTTTGTATACAAAGGATATAGAAATGTATTTGTATGGTCCTTTATGACACTCTGCTTCCTGTGGGCTATTGTCCATTAAATACGGAAACTGTAGAGCAATAGTTCACTGTCTAGCTACTTAAAAATCTATTAATATTTAGTGCGTGCTTAATCCAGGCTTGAATTAGCAGAGATAATAGTATGCAATGCTCCCTAGTCTCTTCAATCGCTTTATGGCATTATTTTTTTGTTTCAGGCGAAGATCGTGGTCCTGTTTTGGAAGTGATCGTTTCCCGAACCAATTTCATCACGGCCCACACGGAGCGCCAAGTGCGAGTGATTGGCCTGTCCACTGCCTTGGCCAATGCTCGAGATCTGGCCAACTGGCTGGGCATTGGGGAGGTCAGATACTCAAATATCTGTCGGGCGTTTTTGGTGTTTTAGGCTTTCAGCAGCGTTGCTAAATTTTAGTGTTTAGGGCAAGCCATACATGGGCGTGGTGGGATTGGGGGGATTGCCCCAGACCCCCAAAAAGGTCCGCTCCCCCCCCCCCAGATTGTCCTTCATCTTCCTTAAAAGGGTGAAATTTTAGAAAAAAATTGACGCCATCTCTCCCTGTCGACGGCTCCCCCGGCAGATTTTCTCAGCTGCCCATATTGTGTGGTCAAAACACATATGTTCAAAAAATGTAGTTGACTTGTTGTACAAGTTAGCTCGTTGAATATTTTTTAAGTTTGTGTAGCTGTAATAGCTCTGTTACACGCAATGGTTGTTGATTTTTAAATATTGACAATCTCAAACGTTATGGAAAAGTTTGAGCTCCTGAGGATCGAAAATTAAGGATCATTGTATTTGCTTTATATCCACTCTGTTAGCATTTCCCCATCTTTTAGTTCGTTTACTATGACATATTGTAATGTTGTGGTTTTGTCATTTTTTATCATTTAGCACGACATTATTCTGACCCTGTGAATACCCAAATCCGTTGACTGTTTTTTTTAATTGGACCGGAAGGAAGATGTCTTGTTTAAGCCCGGTTCATACTTGTCCTTATCCTTGTCCGTACAGTTTTGTCCCAAAGCAATTTCCAAACACCTGGCGTAACAATTTGTGGATGAACAAAATGGAGGTCAAGATCTGCTTATGTACAAAGAATTAAGCAAAAAGATTCAGTCGATTTCTCACAACATTCGTTCGAAACTTGTCCTTGTCCCTGTTCCTATGTTTTTTAAGGACAAGTATGAACCGGGCCTTAGCATTTCAGTGATTCAGCATTCATTGGTTGACCATACCAAGAGCACGTAATAGGACTCTTATTATGTACTCTCGTATTATGTACTCTTGGTCGTACTGAAAAACACCCATTTTTTGTGATTTCAGATTGGCTTGTACAACTTCAAGCCGGCCGTCCGACCAGTGCCGCTGCAAGTGCATATTTCGGGATTCCCCGGCAAACACTACTGTCCCAGAATGGCTGCTATGAATAAGCCCACGTTTCAGTGTGAGTCTATTTAAAAATTTTATTCAAATATATAATTTTATGTTTTGGTCGCCAATTCCAATAGCAGCAATGTTCGAACGGACTAAGGGGCAGCTGTCTAATTATGGCCGCTTTTTGTTGATACAAAGTATTATTTTTCGTGTGTGGAATTAGTGACAAAAACATAAAATTATATACTTTTGAATAATCGTACGGTATAAATTTTCAGGCCATTGTTCTCTAAGGCAGCGTACCAAGCTCTGGCTTTCATGTTGACGCCGCTCTTAGTATAATAGTCTAGTAACGTGCCATTGTGCCAAACGCACTTTTCTATACTCCAATTAATAGAAAGTAGGAATTAGGAATTAGTTTTTGCATCAATTAAAACTAAAGTCTGGCCAGTTGAACACTAAGACAAAACAGGTGGCGAGATTTTTGTGACTACACGCTGTACTCTTGATGCTTAGTGCCATTCGTTCTTTTCGTCATGAAATCGCGTGTTTATTTTATCCCAGGTTCCAGCATTTTTTGGTCAGACTTTAGTTTACTGTTTTTGGGCCGTTAAAAGTAAGGGACTTCAGTTCCGTCCTAGGCCAGGGGTGGTTGCACCAAATTACAAATCTTACTACATTGTAACAATTGTAAGTACAAAATCAGGTGAGTGATTACGAATTCATTATAAAATTCCATTACGAATCATCTAATTCTCCACTTTGTGAAGCACGCTGGTCATTTCTAATTTCAGCCATCAAAATGCACTCTCCGGACAAGCCGACCCTAATCTTCGTCTCCTCACGCCGCCAGACCCGCCTGACTGCCATGGACCTGGTGACCTATCTGGCCGGCGAGGCCAATCCCAAGATGTGGCTGCGCATGGACGAGGCCGACATGGACGCCCTGCTGCGGGGTCAGATCAGCGATCCACACCTGCGACTCACACTGACCTTTGGCATCGCCCTGCACCACGCCGGCCTGCAGGAGAGAGACAGGCGACTGGTGGAGGAGTTGTTTGTGGCGCAGAAGATTATGGTGTGTGCCCAGTTGTGGTGGAATTGGATGGATTGTCTGTCTCCTGTGAACGAGCATGTGTTGAAGATTGGCCAGGCTTTGAGGACTGAGTTTTTGTTTTGGGCTTAGGACACAGTGTAACACGGGGCGATGTAACACGGGGAGGGGGGTCTGGGACCCACCCAGATTTTTGGGTTGTTGATTTTGGTACAAGGTCAAGCGAAATAAGAGCCAATGCCAAGGTACAAGAGCAAGCAAGATTTCTGTAAAATTTGCTTTTAAATATGGGCATTTCTATTGTATTTATGCAATTTTTGCCTAAGTTTTGGCCAACATTTTGAAAATTCGTCTATTTTTACGCCAAAAATAGGTATTTTGGCCACATTTTTTAAAATGCGGTAATTTTTTCTCTAAAACACGGTCATTTTTTGTTTTTTTGTCTGTCTTGGTACAAGAGTAGTAAAAATCTCGATACATGACCCCTGCGGCCAGTGGGCTGAGTTAAAAAGTGGAACACACTGGATGTCAGATGTTGGCTGAAAGATTGAATGTCCATTGCACAACTCGGCGAACTTGAAGGCGGGGCAGAGATGACCTTAAGACATCTTAAAAGGTCTTAAAATGAGTCTGATTCTGCCTCGTGTTAATGACACGGCCCCTTAAGGTGGCGCTCTGAATAACCGACTTTGGGCGATAACATTTTTCAGTCAAGTTTTTGTTGGTTAACTCAAGAAGAAAAGTTGTTTAAAATTAAATAAGCTTTCATTTGATGTTCATAACGTCAGTTTTTGTTCAACTTGAAATTTCAACTAATTTTTCAATTGGAAAAAATTTTTTAATCGATATACCAAAAAATTCTATATGGCTTTTGATACCTTTTAAAACAATTTTAAGTAGCTAATTGCTAGTTGCAACTTTTTGGTCGTTTGTGTAGGCAAACCTTTCTAAAAAAATTCCAAAATACGTTGACCAACATTGACAAAAATATATATACTATTTTTCAAGCTAATTTTTCGTTAGCTACTTTGGCTTCTGAAATTTTTCTCAACGGATTGTAGTACAGAAAAATTAGCTTTTTTTTTGGAAAATATGTATGTGTAGACAAACTTCAGTTTTCTGAAATTCACTAATGGTGCTCATTTTTTTAAGATTACTGTCGGCTGCAAAAACCGATCTAATTGAAACTTTGCACACGGTTAGAACAGACGTATATGGAGGCACCGAACTTCTTGACTTGTAACATTTTTGATTTGTCTCAATATGACAGGCCTTCTAAAACGTCACTTTCGATAAAAAATAAAATAACTAAAAATTTGTCGCCACTAACTAAAATTCGACAGAAATGGTGTCTCGGCCAGATAATTGTCTTTAATTTAAGCTATTGAGTGGTAATTTTGGTGAAGGCACCGCTGAGCTACGGCGTTTCAAATATTAGTCAAATTTTTCATACTTTCAATTTTGATGCAGTCATAAAATTTGCCAAAATGTTCCGAGACTCATCAAACTTTGCAAAAATGCTTGCTTGGTGTTCATCTTGATTGCGCTCAAGCAAAAAAGTTCGTATCAGCAAGAAAAGAAAAATTATAGCAATTTGATTTATTAGAAGTTACTCAGAGCGCCTTCTTAAGTATTTTTTAAACAAATCTCATTTTTAGGTTTTGATCGCGACAGCCACGCTGGCCTGGGGTGTGAATTTGCCAGCGCATTTGGTTGTGGTCAAGGGCACCGAATATTATGACGGAAAAACTAAACGATACGTCGATTTTCCTATCACTGGTAAATTTCTAGCTTTCCAATACCAAAAAATTTCAACGAGAAGCTATTTCTATAAGCTTTGTTGATTATTTTAATTATCACAATAATGTTGTAATTTGTAATATTGTTTTGGAAAGTCTTGTAATGTTTATCTTACATTTTCTCAAATAAATCTGAGAAGTTTGGGTAAATTCATGCAATGGTTGTTCTCTGATTCGCTCTAACACATTGAATGTGCCATATTTTCCAAAGTGCTATGCATAACGTCTTAAAGAAAACTTTTCTATCAAAAACCTTAACAGTAGCTTTGGTCCCATGGGACCTCTTTGTGGCTATAGCAAGTGAACAGTTATTCGCAAGTAAGCAGTTATTCAAGAGTACATAATAGTATCACACTTTTATAAAAGGCAGAAACTCTCTTACCTGTCTGTGAACTGTGGTGTAGGCAGGCTGATGTGCTTAGAAAGAGTTAGCTGTTATTCAAGGTTTCTTAAATGGGCCATTTCGACTAACGCATCGTAGCAGATAGGTAAAGGGGTATCTTACTAAATTCTTCTATAAGAGTGAGTGTGAGACACTATTATGTACGCTTAATGAGTGACAATAAATTGTTAAGATGTGCTGCAAATGATTGGGCGAGCGGGGCGGCCTCAGTTTGACGACAGTGGTGTGGCTTGTGTGCTGGTGCACGATATCAAAAAGGATTTCTACAAAAAGTTTCTCTATGAACCCTTTCCGGTGGAGTCTAGGTTGGTAACAAACAGGTTTACTAACAAAAAATGCTGGACCCTTACACAAAAAGAAACGCGCGATTTTGTTACGAAAAGAACTACTTTAATTCTGGTAGTACATTCAGATTAAGTTTCAGATTAGCTTGATTAGCACACAGCTTATTTGAGATTAAGAGACGGCATATGGCAGGTTTTACTGAGATTTCAGAATGTAAAACATTTTTTGAATAATGTAATAATTTCTCGAATCTCGATGATACATTCTACACGTTTCATGAAATCATAATATTTTCTACAAAAGTGCTACTGCCTGCTTTCGGTTTAAGGTCGATTCCTACTTCAGCGAGCACGACACTAAGTTTGTTTCCAGCGGAACGTGTAGAAATAGGTTAAGGGTGTTCATGAAAGTGCTAGCTGAATAGTTGAATGTACCTCAATACTGTGAACAGCATACCGCAATAATTATTGTATGAATTATGAATTTAATTGAAGTGAATTGAATTGAATTGAATGAATGAATGAATTGAAATAGAATTGATAATTGTGCTTGTTTAGTCTACTGCAAGTGCTGCCGGACCATTTGAACGCTGAGATTGTGGCGGGTGCGGTGGGCACCAAACAAGAAGCCCTCGAGTACATGACATGGACTTATTTCTTCCGAAGATTGCTGCAGAATCCAAGGTATCTAGGCGTGGGTCTTTGTCATAGTTTCTTTGTCTTATTTCTTTTCCTTTTCTTTTCTTTTTTCTTTTTCTGTTCTTTTCTTTTTTTTCATTTTTTCTTTTAGTTTATTTTTCTTTTCATTTTTGTTTCTTTTCTTGCTTTTTTCTTTTCTTTTCTTTCTTTTTCTTTTTTAGTACGTTAAGTCTTAAAAGTCATCCCACCGATGCTGCCTTAAAAACACAAAGATGACAAACTTGCCATGCTAGTTAATAATCTGATTTCTTCAATTTCACCAACAGAATTATTTATGTAGCGTATTTTCCTCAAATTGGGCACGGTTATTGTTGTGTTTCTGCATAAGTGTGCAAGCCTTCAGAACTCTAAAGCTACTATATACTCTACTTTACATTGGGCTATAACTGTTTATTGCTTATGGAGTTAATGCGAACTTATAAGCACTGCTCCTAATATTGTTTCTTCACTTGTCTTTGTGATTGCTGTAGCTATTACAACATGGAGGAAATGGGCATGTCGGAGTTGAACAAGTACCTGACCGGGGTGGTCGAACGAGCCATCCTGCAGCTGCAGATGTCTGGCTGTGTGGAGGTCATGGAGGTATGACTGTGTCTGGCGTTAGCTTTAGCTTGGTTGTTTCTGACCAAAGATTATCCTATGATTTAGGCTGGCTTCTGAGCTTAAAAAAGAGTACGTATAATAATTGAGGAAGAGTAGTCGTGATCGTGAAAAGTGTCCGGCTGTTAGCTATAAAATTAGTTTGAGTCGATCTCAAATCTTAGTTTAAGAGTCCAGTTTTTAGGCGCCAAAAACGCAGCTTTGAACCATTGCGTTCAATTAACTTTAGGTGGTAGCAGCTTAACCATATTCTGTCTCGAATTTTGATTTCCAAAATCTAGGTTTTTAAGCGCCAAAAACGCAGCTTTGAAGCAAAAGAATAAGCAGTAGTTAGCACAGTTTTTCCGCTTTTGCTTAAGGACATTTCGTTAAGGACAAAGACAAGTATGAACTGGGCTTTATGCTTTCAGGACAATCGTGAGCTGAGATCCACGGCTCTGGGCCGCATCGCCTCTTTCTACTATTTGCAACACAACACCCTGAAATTGTTCGCCGAACGGTTGGGAGCACACAACGACGTCGAGTCTATTATTAAACTGCTATCGGTATGCTCAGGGATATTATTTATGATGCTATGTTTTGAAAACGCTTTACTTTTGGCTCGAATCTTGAACGCTTTTAAAAAATGTTCCTTCCTTTTTTCGCAAGTTCACAGAAGTGTAGCTATATTGGACTTTGCTCAGTGTTTAGTATGACCAAGAGTACATAATAGCTTCTCACTCTATATAGAAGAAGAGTGAGACACTCACCAGCCTGCCTGTGTTCTAACACAGGCAGATGCGCTGGTCGTTTTCAGCCTACATGTTGACATTCTGTGCAACATGTGACTGGCCAATCAGCGCGTAGTTTCTCTGCGTAACACACTTTAGTATATAATCGCTGATGCGTTGCTAAGCATTAAGATAGGGATAAAAGCTTAATAACTCATTAATTATTCATAGTCTGCTTGTAAAAACATTAAAAAAGGTTTGCAAATACCTTTAGGAATATTTTGGCAGACTTTCAGCGAAATTGATTGAGAAACTTTTGAGATTATAAACTTTTCTAAATTTCTTAAAAGCTTCTCAATCAATTTCGCTGAAAGTTTGCCAAAATATCCCCAAAGGTATTTGCAAACCTTTTTTAATGTTTTTGCAAGCAGACTATAAATAAATGATGAGTTATTAACCTTTTATCCCTACCCCGTTTTATGATTGGAGCACGTGCACAGGCGTCTGTCAATCAGAGAACAGAAGTTCGCTTCTGATTGGCCAGTTACATGTTGCATAGAATGTCAACATGTAGCCTGAAAACGACCAGCGCATCTGCCTGTGCTAGAACACAGGCAGGCTGGAGAGTGTCTCACTCTTCTTCTATATAGAGTGAGACGCTATTATGTACTCTTGGTATGACATGACAACAGTATAAAACAGTGTAGCGTAAAATCATTAGGCACTTAGTGAAAGTATAAATAATTTATTTATTTTTAGGACGCCACAGAATATGATGAAATCCCTGTCCGCCATAACGAAGATCAAACGAACGAGTTAGTTTTTTAATAACAAAAACACAGGTCTTATTACAAACAAAGTGGGTTTCCTATGTAAGAAATAGGCTGACAGACTTTCATAATGTTTTGTCGAAGTGTACCCTTGATAGCATTATTGGAGTTGAGAACTAAATTTACGTGTCACTTTGTTAGATGGTGGAAGCCATATTAAAAAAATGAGCACGGCGGCTCATTTTTGAGCCACATGCCACCCAATTTTTGTAGTCGAAAATCGAAATAATTATCTACAAAATGCGTCAAAAGCAAAAAATGGGAAACAGTTTTTCGATTGCCGCTGAACTAGCTGTATCCCAGCTAACACATTTTTTGTCTAAACCGCCACTTCCCCTTCACTGTCTTGACGATTGCTTTTCATTACCTCAGCTCAGTTATTACTTAATCTTTTCATTACCTCAGCTCAGTTGCTACTTAATTTGATTTCATGGATCATGCTAATTGTTTTTTGTATATTTTTCAGGGCTTTGGCGAGAGAATGTCGTTTGTCGGTGGATCGAGCCACATTCGAGGATTCGCACACGAAGGCATTTTTGCTGTTCCAAGCTCACATTGGTCGAGTCACCCTGCCCTCCACCGACTACCAGACTGATTTGAAATCCGTTTTGGATCAGGCTATTCGAATTTTGCAAGTATGTCTTGAATTAATTCGGCTATATTTGGATGACTGTGATTGCTGAAGATTAGTTATTCAAAGTAAACGTATTTTCTCTGCGGGGGTCAAGGACAGATCCATAGTGGTTACAGCAGTATGTTCGTTCTGAATCTGGTTTTATCGGGTAGTGTTGCGAAAAAATCTATTATTAACCCTTTGGTGCATGGAAGTTCAAAAATGCACTAAGTCCAGTCGTTGGCTGGGTTTTGATCCATCACCACAGACGGAGCCTGCGTCACAGAGGCTGCTTTGTGGCAGGACTGTCATTTGTGGACACAAGGGGTCTTATCATTAAGACGAGGCAGATTAAGGCTCACTTCTAGACGTCTCAAGTGGTCTTAAGAGGTCTTAAGCTCAAATCTGCCCCGCCTTGAACTTTGCCGAGTTGTGCAACGCACATCTTCAAGCCCAACACGTCTAGAAGGGAGCCTTAATCTGCCTCGTACTTAATGACAAGACCCCTAAACATTGTTCATGGCGTGATACGTCGTGTAATATTGACACACTTTTATTGGCTTAATGCACATACGGCCCTAAGTATGATACTACCTCCACCATATGTGGCAAACTGTCAGTAGTATGACGTGACACATTCCTCTAGTTGCATCTCCAAGTACAACACACTCAATCTATGTGTAGTAAAGGCACAAACATCGATAACAGTCGCAGACAAAACAAATTCCGGGAATGGGATTACGGTAGCCTTACGTACCATAATCCCATTCCCTTTAACTAATTAACACTTTATTAATTAGGGGCTTTGTTTATTACTTTATTTACTTACTACATAATAATATGTCAGGTAGGCTTCTGGGCCCGATTTATCGAAGCAAAATGTTCGTCATCGAAAATGTTCATCGAAAATTTTGGATTGTTCGAAATATTTTCGATGACGAACATTTGCTTTTTCGATGACGAACATTTGCTTTTTAAACGGCGAGTTCGTCATCGAAAAAGCAAATGTTCGTCATCGAAAATGTTCGTCATCAAAAATGTTCGTCATCGAAAAAGCAAATGTTCGTCATCAAAAAAGCAAATGTTCGTCATCGAAAAAGCAAATGTTCGTCATCGAAAAAGCAAATGTTCGTCATCGAAAAAGCAAATGTTCGTCATCGAAAATGTTCATTATTGAAAATTTTCAGCGTTCGAAATTAGATCAGTCGTTCTAAGTCTAAACATTCTGAATTAGAACATTTTCATTAAAGTCTAAATTCTCTAATAATAATAATAACTACTACTAACTACTTCCAATATATACTACTACTACTACTACCTAAGACTACCTAATACTACTAAAATTGAGGTACAATAAAGTATTGAATTTAGTGGTTCTGTCTGGTGTCAATAGATAGTGGCAAACTCTCAAAGTTGAATATTATTTTGTCTCAACTTTTCCGCAATATTAACCAAAGTTTTGAAAAACTTTACGTCAATCATTTTGCCGAAAGAGAACTAATTTTATAGTTCAGGAAAGCTGAAAAGCTGGTTATGATTTCACAGAGCTCGGTTCATATACTCGCCCTTGTCCTTGTCCCTATCATTTTGTCCTTGAGCAATTCCAAAATTACCTGGCCAAATAAGCCGATTTTTGGCATGAAGATATTTGACCTCAATTCCAGACCGAATACAAAAATCATCTAAAACGCTTCCGTTAATTCTTCACAGCAGCTGACCGAAATGTGCCCTAGTCCTTCTTGTCCCTCTGTGTTCTCAGGGACAAGTATGAACCGGTCTTAAAAATTAAGTACGCCTGAACCAAATGCCTGAAACGGCCAGCCAACTCTCTTTGCAGTATGGTTGCAGATATCAGTTATTCAGTTAACAGCTATTAGGGTCGATTCATACTTCAGTAGGGCATACGGACAAAGCCTGTATAATCCGTTTTTTAATTCTTACTTTTTAAGGCAAACTCGCATAGTTTGGGCCTAAGTTGCGATTCATAATTTTGAACAGTATGTCCGTTTGTCCGTATGCCCGGGAGTTTTGGCTAAGTTGAACTGAAATTAACTTTGCCGGGCATATACTGACAAAGTGAAATAGTGCGATTTAGTATAATATATAGATGAACGGACATATGGCTGACGGGCAAAGTGGCAGATGGCTGTACGGGCGAAGGTATGAATTGAACGGTAATTCTGCCGTTCAGTTGGTACCAATGTCCATACGGCAGTACGGTTATTTTATTATTTAATATTAAAAATTGGTATTAAAAATACTTTTAATTTCAACTATTTTATTAATAATATTTTACCATCTTTAAAACTATCCTATTTTTTGTGATAATTATAATAATAGGGTGAGGTGGCTCTGGAAGGGTTGGCGTTGATGTTCTAAACATGAAATAAGCTTACATTATGATGGACGTGGCCCGGTTCTCTGGTTCCAGGTCAATAAAGTTGGAGTTATTTTATTGTCAAAATTAATCTTACGTTTTTCAGCACATAAGTCAGCGGTAACCTATAGTTTTTATGGTGTCAAATGAAAGCTGTTCTTATATCCTAACTGATGTCAAAAACTAGAACTTTTTATCAGCTAGCTAAAAAAAGTTATGGCGTAAAAAGCTTTTACGTAAACTGAGTATTTTTCAAAAATGTTACGTAACGTCCGTGTTACCATTGATATAACAACAGAAACGCTTCCATGAAGTCATCCATATAACTGTTATCCTTACACAAAACAGTTTTTATTCCATCAGTGACCATGGAGCCGGCCATATGGGTCTAAATCTGAAATTTATTCTATTCAAAAATTTTATTTTGCATTTTTCTGTATATAAGTCAGCGTTAACGTATAGCTTTTTTGGTATCAAATAAAAGCCCTGCTTCTGCTCTATCTAATAGTGAAAACTAGAACCTTATACGTGGTCTCTGAAAAAAGTTATGGCCGAAAGTTTATTTTAGAAAACATTTTGATCGAAAAAATTCCTCCGCGACTACTCACACCATACACGTATTGAACAAAAGTTCGGAAAAATTGAAATCGTTATAGCTTGCTTCAACGTTGACGTAGAAACATGAAATTGACAGCATTCTACTCAGAACTTCAGCCGCTTTCGAATGACACCTTACTTGACGTTGACGGACCCAACGTTCGATCAGCGCTTATTATTAATTAATACGTAACGTTGGTTTGCATTTTACGGCATTGTGCGACCTATCAATCGATAGCTCTTGACAAGCGCTAGCATTTAAAACAAATTTCACGTCGATGCCACTACCATATGAAAAGTTATGGCTCCTGGAATTTTTCCCTATTATTGACTACCTGTAATCACCTCATATGCGATCAAATCGCATTGCAAGTCAACTTGAACTTAATTTTGAATTTTTTTCAAAATAAATTTCAACGTTAAACACTACGTGACCTCACGTTGTAGAACTAGTCTAACTAGTCTAGACTAGACGCACTAGTCTTGTAATATTAATTAAAAATATAATAAATAGTATAATATAAAAATATAAATTAATATTTTGCGCTGTTGTGCTATTTACATTAATATTTAATTAATAATAAATAAGGTTGGCTATTTATATTAATATTAAAATTACTGCCAGCTATGTACCTATAGATGTTCGCAGTTGAAAATTTCAACGGAGGTAAAGAGCTCCGTTGAAATGTTCGTCATCGAAAAAATTTTCGATGACGAGCTTTTGTCATTTAGAACATAATAATGTTCTAAAAGACCAAAGCTCGTCATCGAAAAATTTCTCGATGATTATTTTCGATGACGAACTTTCGATGACGACCATTTGTCTTTTGATAAATCACCGTTGAAAAAACAAATGTTCATCATCGAAAATGTTTCGATCAATCCAAAATTTTCGATGACGAACATTTTCGATGAAGAACATTTGTCTTTTCAATAATGAACATGTATTTTCGATGACGAACATTTGGTTTTTCGATGACGAACATTTGGTTTTTCAATGACGAACATTTTTGATGACGAACATTTGTTTTTTCGATGACGAACATTTTTGATGACGAACATTTTCGATGACCAACATTTTCGATGACGAACTTTTGATGACGAACATTTTCGATGAAAAACATTTTGTTTCGATAAATCGGGCTCTGATCACCTTTTTGCGGTGGAGACGTATTAGCACTTTAGCCTAACTTCTTAATTGTATACAAAACCAGCTGTGCCCAAACGTGCTGCCTTTTGCAGGCGATGCTGGACGTAGCGGCGGAGGGTGGCTGGCTGGCGACTTCGCTGGAAATCGTGCTGGTGCTGCAGATGCTGATCCAGGCCCGCTGGCACGACGACTCGCCGCTCTCCTGTCTCCCACACGTACAACCGGACGCCGTGCACTGCTTCAAGTAACCAAGGCGGAGTTAGGACTATTAGGAAATGATTCAGACTGTCTCAATATCTGATTCAGACGTGATTTGACTGAATCAGACATATTTTTCGCTGAATTAGAACATTTGTCTGAATCATACATATTTTGTCTGAATCAGACATGTTTCATCTGAATTATAATTATTTACGTGATTTGACTGAATCAGAAATATTTTTCGCTGAATTAGAACATTTTTCTGAATCATACATATTTTGTCTGAATCAGACATGTTTCATGTGAATCAGAATTATTCAGACTGCCGTGATTTGACGGAATTAGACATATTTTTCGCTGAATTAGAACATTTGTTTGAATCAGACATATTTTGGCTGATTCAGACATTTTCATCTGAATCAGACTTATTAACACTGTGTCAATGTCTGATTCAGACGTCATTTGACTGAAGACATATTTTTCGCTGAATTAGAACATTTGTCTGAATCAGACATGTTTCATCTGAATCAGAATTATTTAGACTGTTTCAATGTCTGATTCAGACGTGATTTGACTGAATCAGACATATTTTTCGCTAAATTAGAACTTTTGTCTGAATCAGACATGTTATGTCTGAATCAGACATGTTATGTCTGAATCAGACATGTTCATGTAAATCGGAATTATCCAGACTGTCATGTCTGATTCAGACGTAATTTGACTGAATCAGACATATTTTTCGCTGAATTAGAACATTTGTCTGAATCAGACATTGTCTGAATCAGACATGTTTCATCTGAATTATAATTATTTACGTGATTTGACTGAATCAGAAATATTTTTCGCTGAATTAGAACATTTGTCTGAATCATACATATTTTGTCTGAATCAGACATGTTTCATGTGAATCAGAATTATTCAGACTGCCGTGATTTGACTGAATTACACATATTTTTCGCTGAGTTAGAACATTTGTCTGAATCAGACATTTTTCGTCTGAATCAGACATGTTTCATCTGAATCAGAATTATTCAGACTGTCTCAATGTCTGATTCAGACGTGATTTGACTGAATCAGACATATTTTTCGCTAAATTAGAACATTTGTCTGAATCAAACATTATGTCTGAATCAGACATGTTCATGTAAATCGGAATTATCCAGACTGTAATGTCTGATTCAGACGTGATTTGACTGAATCAGACATATATTTCGCTGAATTAGAACATTTGTCTGAATCAGACAGTATGTCTGAATCAGACATGTTCATCTGAATCAGAATTATTCAGACTGTCTCAATGTCTGATTCAGACGTGATTTGACTGAATCAGGCATATTTTTCGCTGAATTAGAACATTTGCCTGAATCATACATATTTTGTCTGAATCAGACATGTTTCATCTGAATCAGACATGTTGCCTTTGAATCAGACATTTGGTTTAAATCAGACTTATGTTGTCCGAATCACACATTTCTGTCTGAATCAGACTGTTGTCCGAATCAGACACGTCTCGCTGGCTGGTGACTGGTGACCGTTGCGACAGTAAGTTTTAACAAGGTTTTAAAACCATATAATTGTATTGTAGAATATTGTGCAAAATCTAAATTCGTAAATATTTGTAAACTAGTATGCTGTCAACTATTTAGCTTTGTCAACCGCCAAAAAATGGTTACAAAATAGGTACACTACGTTACTTTTTACATGCAAAGCTTCGTAACATTCGCTTGCCCAATGTGTTTTCTACTAGCTATGTTTTTTCCCTTTCAGACACCGCGGAGGCCGGGTGGAAACACTGCCGCAGCTCATGAAAACATGCCAAAACAATTCCAGTTTCCTATCCACTGTCGCCGGACAGTTGACCATGGTCAAACTGAGAGCTGATACAAAAATGATCGACCCGAATGAGGTTTGGAAACATAATTATACCCTATTGAAGAACTTAGGTTTAAAGAGGAGTTTCAGAGCCGTATGCCCGTTCAGCTGGACTTCTGGTAAAATTGTGAAAAAACGACGCCACCAATAATGAATAAGATCAGGATGTGGCGTGATTTTTTTGTTTTGTTGGCTAAACGGACATAGTGAAACTGCTGCGAATCTATCATCAGTGTAGCGAAACGTAAGAACTGTCAATATGAAACATATATTGTGTAAGATGAACCGTTAGGTATGTAGGCATTGTTTGATACATTGACACTTTCAACCGTAGGTTGTGTCCTCTCAGCCGACAAAATTTCGTAACAAAGCATGCAACCAATAGTGCATAGACTATGTCTATTGGCGTGTATTTTTTGAACTTTTGTAGACTGTACGGTCAGTCGGCCACCAGCAATCAAAATACTTTTGTCTGTGGAATGTGTTTAAAATTGTAGATGTCAGCAGCCTTAGCCGAGTACCCCAAAATTCAGACCACACTGTCAATTGACGGGTTCTGGGAAAACGAGACCGGAGGGGCCGATCATGCCAGCAAACCCATTCCGCTGCATCGTGACGGTCAGAACACAGTTTTGTTTAACTATTTTAGAGTCCGTTCATGCGATGTCAATTATCATCTAATTTGGCCTAACCGGGCGGAGCCCCCAAAATTTCGAAAAAAAACACCAGCAATATATATAATATGTTTATTTATATCAAGAGTACATAATAGGATATCCTATTATGTACTCTTGTTTATACGAACCATGGTTGCTGTTTCATACTTTTGTTTATGGAACGGATGGCTGTGTTATGTGTATATCGAGTTAATATTATTTAGTTTTTATGGTAACTTTTTTGTTTATTTTGTTAATGTTTTTGACGCACGCACGCAGGCGGCCTCACGTGCTCGAGTCAGCACACTGGCCGCCATTACAGCTATTTTAGTGTTATCTTATGTCATGATCGGTCGGTTGGGTTTTTTTTTGCCCAGAACGATATTTTATCTACCTTTTAATCACCGTTTCAGCGGATTATTGCTAGTGTGCGCTGATTATAATGTGCATTGCACGTGCACAGGCGTCTAGCCAATCAGTACTGTTGTTTTGATACCGCAAAATAATTAAAATATGATATGAATATGATACTTGGAATTTAAATAAAATACTTTTGATATTTGATACTTGGAAAAAATTTAAATATGATATAAATATGATACCTCGAATTCAAATATGATACTTTTGATATTTGACACTTGGAAAAAATTTAAATATGATATAATATAAATATGATACCAACTACTTTAAATAAAATACTTTTGATATTTGATACTTGGAAAAAATTTAAATATGATATAAATATGATACCTCGAGTTTAAATATAATGCTTTTGATATTTGATACTCGGAAAAAATTTAAATATGATATAAATACAATACTTTGAATTTAAATATGATACTTTTGATATTTGATACTCAGAAAAAATATAAATATGATATAAATATGATACCAAATAATTTAAATATGTACTTTTGATACCAATTTTAATATTGATACCGGTATTAAAAGTATTAATACCGAAGTATCATATTTATATCAAAGCTATCAAAATGCTACAAAACCAAACGAACTACGAGCCTACTGCCTATTGATTGATTTTCTTATATTTTTTACCGAATAAAATTTTACACAAGGGTGCCCCCTTTGGTTTTTATAGTACAGCTCGACTGGCAATGCCCTGTAATTTTCAAGAAGCGAAGCAGTAGCCAATCAAAATAAGGAGGCGGAGCAAATAGCGAGATCAAAAAATGTCGCCGTTCTTAGCCTGCCCAAACATCAAAAGGTGCCGCCTTTAAGAGGGCGCTCTGAGTAACTTCCAATAAGTCAAATTAATATAATTTTTCTTTTCTTGCTGATACGAAGTTTTTCCGTAAGCGCAACCAGGACACACACCAGGCAAGTATTTTTGCAAAGTTTGAGAGCTCTCATAGCACTTTAGCGAATTTTATGACATGAAAATTGAAATTTTGCAAAATTTGTCTAATTTTTGAAATGCGTAGCTCAGCGGTGCCTCAACCAAATTTAACATTCAATAGCTTAACTTAAAGACAATTATCTTGCCGAGGCACCATTTTTGCCGAATTTTAGTTAGTGGCGGTAAATTTTTCGAACTACGAGCCTACTGCCTATTGATTGATTTTCTTATATTTTTTACCGAATAAAATTTTACACAAGGGTGCCCCCTTTGGTTTTTATAGTACAGCTCGACTGGCAATGCCCTGTAATTTTCAAGAAGCGAAGCAGTAGCCAATCAAAATAAGGAGGCGGAGCAAATAGCGAGATCAAAAAATGTCGCCGTTCTTAGCCTGCCCAAACATCAAAAGGTGCCGCCTTTAAGAGGGCGCTCTGAGTAACTTCCAATAAGTCAAATTAATATAATTTTTCTTTTCTTGCTGATACGAAGTTTTTCCGTAAGCGCAACCAGGACACACACCAGGCAAGTATTTTTGCAAAGTTTGAGAGCTCTCATAGCACTTTAGCGAATTTTATGACATGAAAATTGAAATTTTGCAAAATTTGTCTAATTTTTGAAATGCGTAGCTCAGCGGTGCCTCAACCAAATTTAACATTCAATAGCTTAACTTAAAGACAATTATCTTGCCGAGGCACCATTTTTGCCGAATTTTAGTTAGTGGCGGTAAATTTTTAGTTATTTTATTTTTTATCAAAAGTGACGTCTTTAAAGGACTATAGTATTGAAGCAAATCATAATAATTCCAATTCAAGAAGTGCGGTGTCTCCATATATGTCTGTTCTAACCATTTGCAAAGTTTCATTTGAATAGGCTTTTGCAGCTGAGAGTAATCTTGAAAAAATGAGCACCATAGCCCAATTCCAGAAACCTGAAGTTTGCCTACACATACATATTTTCCAAAAAATTTTTCTGTACTAAAATCCGTTGAGAAAAGTTTCAGAGGCCAAATAGTAGCTAACGAAAAATTAGGTTGAAAAATAGTGTTTTTTTGTCAATATTGGTCAACGTATTTTACAAATTTTTTTTGAAAGGTTTGCCTACACATACGACTTTTTAAAAAGTTGCACCTAGCAATTCGCTATACACAACTTTTAAAAAGTATCAAAAGCCATATAGGAATTTTTGGTATATCGATTTAAAGATTTTTTCCCATTGAAAAATTGGTTGAAATTTCAAGTTAATCAAAATTTGACGTTATATACATCAAATGAAAGCTAGTTTGATTGTAAACAACTTTTCTTCTTGAGTTAACCAATAAAAACTTGACTGAAAAATTTCATCGCCCAAAGTCGGTTACTCAGAGCGCCACCTTAAGCGTGAGAATCAAAATTTTGATATTAAATATGATACCTCGAATTTAAATATGATACTTTTGATATTTGATACTTGGAAAAATTTTAAATATGATATAAATATGATACCAACTAATTTAAATATGATACTTTTGATATTTGATGCTCGGAAAAATTTTAAATATGACATAAATATTATACCAACTAATTTAGATATGATACTTTTGATATTTGATACTCGGAAAATTTTAAATATGATATAAATACAATACTTTGAATTTAAATATGATACTTTTGATATTTGATACTCGGAAAAAATTTAAATATGATATAAATACAATACCTTGAATTTAAATATGATACTTTTGATATTTGATACTCGGAAAAAATTTAAGTATGATATAAATATGATACAAAATATGATACCATAATTTAAATGCAATACTTTTGATTTTAATATTGATACCGGTATCAAAAGTATTAATACCCAAGTATCATATTTATATCAAAAGTATCAAAATGGTATCAAAACAACAGTACCAATCAGAAGCGGAGCTCGCTTCTGATTGGCCAGCCACATGATGCACAAAACGGCAACATGTGGCCTGGAAATGACGAGCGCATCTGCGTGCGCTAAAACAAAGACAGGTTGAAGAGTGTCTTACTCTTCTTCTAAATAAAGTGAGACACTATTATGTACTCTTGATTATAGTCATTGTCATTTGTTAATTACGATGATTAAACGGACTCTGTTAATGTGTCATCTAATTTTGATAAGTCCTGTAAAATTCAGTTCAATGATAATATATATTAGCTAATGATAATATTTGTTTTTAGCTAATGAACCAATGGATATCGATGTTCACGCCAATCAAGAATACTTGCTGAGAATTCACTTACGACGGCTGGGAAAGGTATGCAGTAAGGTTCTTAGGTTAACAAAGCTACGTAACTTTAGTTCGTTAATGTTTACTAAACGTTAACGTGTTGTTTTGTTTTATTGCTTACATTTGGTACGAAAAGGGACATTAAACGTTTCAGTTTAACCCTTTAATTCGCAGAGCTGCCATTTGGCACATCACGTAATGAATACCCAATCGGGGGCCATAAAACTTGACTTGTTCATTCTATTCAGTAGGGTTGTTTTGATGTGGAAACTGCATCAAATCAAAACTAGTTTTGATGCAGTTTTGATTTTTGATGCATCAAATCAAATCAAATCAATCGATTTTCAAAAAGTCCAAATCAAATCAAATCTAATCAATCGATTTTCAAAAGGTCCAAATCAAATCAAATCAAATCAATTGATTTTCAAGAAGCCCGCATCAAATCAAATCAAATCAATTGGTTTTTGAGAGGGTCCACATCAAATCAAATCAATTGATTTTTGAGAACTCAACATCAAATCAAATCAAAACTGAAAAAATTACTTGCGTTCTGATGCAGTTTTGATGCAGTTTTGATCTAGTTTTGATGCAGTTTTGTTGTAGTTTTGATGCAGCGTGAAAAATTTATTTCTATTTCGTAAAAATCTAGTCGCAGCTTAAGGACGCGAGAATGCGTAATCATATAGGGTACACTTACTATTATATAGTTTTATTACCATTGCACAGTTATATTGTCGGCATGTGAATAATCACCTGTGTATTACGTGGCCCCTTCAAGATCGATATATTTCGGTCGGCCTGTGGGTTTAGGTGTGGCCCTACTCGCAAACTTTGCGAATAGATCCAAATAGATTGCTATGCGTGGCTTACTCTGCCCAGTGCCCACAGGACGCCCCCACGGCCGGCCCGCCATTAGCACGCGGGCCGTTGGCGGGCTGTTATACGCGGGCCAGGTCCAAGACCAACGGCTAGGTCCGAGCCTGCCTCACGGGTCATACGTGTGACGGCCCGGGCCCGGCCCACAAAACTATAGCTGTTTAGTGCTGAAATTGGGAATTAAATATTATTTTGTCAATGAGTATGGAATATATATTGACACTCAGACCTCAGTTTATATTATAACAGTTTCTCTCCTCAGCAGAAAGGCTTGTTTACATCCACGATGCCCCTTGACCTGTTCTACTTTTACGTTGTAAAAATGTGAAACCAATCAAAAAAAATTTTCACCTTCGATAGCATCCCATTGACATTAGGCTACATAGTATCACATACTATTTTTCAGCTGACAGTAGTTACATCAAAACCGCATCAAATCAAAAGTAT
Source organism: Trissonchulus sp. WLG1_4 (assembly GCA_030248245.1). Lineage (NCBI taxonomy): Eukaryota > Metazoa > Nematoda > Enoplea > Enoplida > Ironidae > Trissonchulus > Trissonchulus sp. WLG1_4. Next base: position 24,513 of record JASANF010016167.1, read on the forward strand.
TCGAACATCAAATCAAATCAAATCAATTGATTTTTGAGAAGCACACATCAAATCAAATCAATTGATTTTTGAGAAGCCCACATCACATCAAATCAAATCAATTGATTTTTGAGAAGGCCACATCAAATCAAATCAAATCAATTGATTTTTGAGAAGCCCACATCAAATCAAATCAAATCAACTGATTTTTGAGAAGCCCACATCAAATCAAATCAATTGATTTTCGAGAAGCCCACAGCAAATCAAATCAAATCAATTGATTTTTGAGAAGGCCACATCAAATCAAACCAATTGATTTTTGAGAAGCCCACATCAAATCAAATCAACTGATTTTTGAGAAGCCCACATCAAATCAAATCAATTGATTTTCGAGAAGCCCACATCACATCAAATCAAATCAATTGATTTTTGAGAAGGCCACATCAAATCAAATCAAATCAATTGATTTTTGAGAAGCCCACATCAAATCAAATCAAATCAACTGATTTTTGAGAAGCCCACATCAAATCAAATCAATTGATTTTCGAGAAGCCCACAGCAAATCAAATCAAATCAATTGATTTTTGAGAAGGCCACATCAAATCAAACCAATTGATTTTTGAGAAGCCCACATCAAATCAAATCAACTGATTTTTGAGAAGCCCACATCAAATCAAATCAATTGATTTTCGAGAAGCCCACATCAAATCAAATCAAATCAATTGAAACTGGGTCGCATCAAAACAACCCTACTATTCAGCTGAACTGCAAATTGTTTTTTCAGAAAGTGTAGGTCTTTATATTTAGTGGCCAAATTTTTAACCTACTGCCATACCTACAACAAAGCCTATGCTTTCCTAAGCAATGTGCAAAATTTAACTTTTTTTCATCGCAAAAGTAGTATTTTCTTCGTGACCTCATTAAGATTTTGGGTTGCGCCGCCAGCAGTCAACTTTGTGTGCGTCAGATACAACAAATGTTGTACTCTATTGCTAGCCTTCAACTATTGCAAGCGCACTGCTTTAGTGTTAATACTCTAGGGGGAGGTACATATTATGCCTGAGCGATGGCGCATTTTTTTCACAAATTCTCAACTTTGAGCGCTTATAACTCAAAAACGGTGCGTCCTAGACCCTTAATCGACTGATTAGTGATTATGTTTTGTTCATCATACATTTCTCTATCGAATGCTGGTTTTGCGATGTCTCTACGACGCACGTAACTCGAGCAATGGTCAAAAAAACTAAATGGTGTCAGAATCAGGCTGCCTGAAGTGAGATGCTCTGGGCATTAAAGGGTTAATGAGGAAATGTTGAATCGCAAATATTGCCATATTTTTTGCCTGGTTGCCAGTTTTAGGTAATATTAGCTTCAAATCGCTCATTTGTGGTGTGCTCGCGGATTAACAATTTCTGAATTCAGTTATTCTTATAACCCTTTAATTCCCAGAGCTGCCATTTGGCACATCACGTGATGAATACCCAATCGGGGGCCATAAAACTTGAAATGAAACGTGATGAAAACCCAATCGGAATCTGGCTGCCTAGGGTTACCTATAAGGACCTGGGTCCTGGGGTGTTGCAGACTTGCAGATTCAGTTTTAAAAACAGCATCGACTAGTTAGTGGACATTTTTGAAGTATGCAGTATGCACCTATAGTGCTACTTTTGAACTTAGGAGTGTACATAAAGAGGAACTTTTCCGAAGTGACATAAGGGACTATAAGTTTCCACTATAGAAAATCGTATAATAACGCTTTAACCTGTTCTGTCACGTACCATATCGAGTTATTGACGTATGAATCGACCGTTCTTTTTATTTGCTTCAGAAAACTATGAATCGACCGTTCATTTTATTTGCTTCATAAAACTATGAATCGACCGTTCATTTTATTTGCTTCAGAAAACGTCCAAGAAGGCCTTTGCGCCACGCTTCCCCAAAGTCAAGGACGAGGGATGGTTTCTGATTTTGGGCAACGCAGACACGGAAGAACTGCTGGCTTTGAAACGACAAGGATTTGTGTCCTTCAGAAATACTGCCTATTTGGTACTGTTTTATAGCTATGGTTGTAGCAGCAAACTTTATAAAAATTCACACCATACGTAAAATAGCAGCTTGTGGCTCGATTTTTCTGTAATTTGTTCCAATTCTGCTGCTAGTGCTATTGTATTCAGTTAGTGTGAATAGAACGAGGATAATTGTTAGTATAATATTTGGGACGCGACTTAACGTGCACCATGCCTTTGTTTTTCAGACGTTTCACACACCAAAGGCTGAGTGTCGAATTCATCTGTATTTCTACTTGATGAGTGATTCATATCTCGGTTTCGATCAACAATACAAGATCGCACTGAACGTTATTCATGAATCCATTGAAGCACAAACAAACATGGACCTGGCTTAAATTTTGTGATTATGCTCTGAACATTTTGCTCTTGTGTTATCAGAGGTTGTTATTTATGCTAATAAAATTTATTCCAATTTGAAGTCTGGGTCATGTCCGTGTTCCTTTCCTGACCACTTCAGTTAATTACTAAATGCTAGCAAGAGTACATAATAGCAAGAGTACATAATAGCTTCTCACTCTATATAGAAGAAGAGTGACACACTCTCCAGCCTGCTTGTGTTCTAGCACAGGCAGATGCGCTGGTCGTTTTCAGGCTACATGTGGACATTCTGTGCAACATGTAGCTGGCCAATCAGCGCGTAGATTCCCTGCGTAACACACTTTAGTATATAATCGCTGATGCGTTGATAAGCATTAAGATAGGGATAAAAGCTTAATAACTCATTATTTATTCATAGTCTGCTTGCAAAAACATTAAAAAAGGTTTGCAAATACCTCTAGGGATATTTTGGCAAACTTTCAGCGAAATTGATTGAGAAACTTGAGATATAAACTTTTCTGAATTTCTTCGAAGTTTCTCAATCAATTTCGCTGAAAGTTTGCCAAAATATCCCCAAAGGTATTTGCAAACCTTTTTTAATGTTTTTACAAGCAGACTATGAATAAATAATGAGTTATTAACCTTTATCCCTATCCCGTTTTATGATTGGAGCACGTGCACAGGCGTCTGCCAATCAGAGAATAAAAGCTCGCTTCTGATTGGCCAGTCACATGTTGCACAGAATGTCAACATGTAGCCTGAAAACGACCAGCGCATCTGCCTGTGCTAGAACACAGGCAGGCTGGAGAGTGTCTCACTCTTCTTCTATATAGAGTGAGACGCTATTATGTACTCTTGATAATAGGAATAGCGTCTCACTCTATATAGAAGTGTGGCCGCTTTGTTCAACATGTGGCTGGTCAATCTGCGTAACACACTAACGCGTAGTTTCTCTGCGTAGTGTGTTACGCAGAGTCTGCGTGATTGGCAAATGGCAAGCCACATGTTGCACAGAAAACGACCAGCGCATCTGCCTGCGCTAGAAAACAGGCAGGAAGGAGTGTCTCACTCTTCTTCTATAGAGAGTGAGACGCTATAGCCGGATTATCTTGGCGAATTTGGCGGTGCAGGAGGGGCATTGTCCACCGCTAAAGAGCGCAAATGCCGGCCACTATTTTACTCAATTTGTAAGAAATGTATACAATACACACATACCATGGTAACACAACATGCACAACAGTAAATGCACAAAATATCAATTTAAGCAGCACGAAATAACTTGAAAACTAAAAATTAATACTAATGCTGAAATCACCGACGTTAACCCAACTTTAGACCTGAAATTTCAAGACTTTTCCAACTTGAGCAAATGATGCTTTTCGTCAGAAAATTTTTCAACCACATGATGCACTCAGATTTTATTGGATTCGCACTTACGGTCACATGCTCACCTTACACATTTACATAGTGGCGCATTTGTTTAGAGGCACTAGAAATATACCCAAGGACAAGGTGTACACCAGATTTTTTTGTTAGGTTTGGCGGTTGACTAGAACTGGCGCCAGGAAAATATATGGACACTGAGAGGCCTTTTAACCCGTCCAGAACCATGTTTTCAAAACCAAATTAAGTAATTTTTTCCCAAATGTTCCCCCAAAACAACTTAACCATCAACAGGTTCCCCGAAATAGAAAGTGGAGACCTTCCAAGGTCCAAATTTGGGATGCCGAATATCAAGTCTATACAGTCCCAAAAACTACAAAAAATAGCATTTTATATCCGGCTCCGGCAAAATTTTACCTAATTTTACCAAAATTTACGTTCGCTAGCTTGGTGACGTGATTTTTTTTGAAATTTTCCTGAAACTGAATATGCATAGACGGAGCCTAGGCTACGACGTCAACCTAGAAACCAAAACTAACGAAGGCATTAACTCCGAGACGAATTGATACGTGCTCGTTTACAGTACACACAGTTTCATGAACAAAGTTAATTTACTACAACTGACTACGTAGTAAAATTAAATTACTCAAACTGAAATAATACTATGCAAACAAATAACCCGAATCTGCAGACAAGCAACAGAAGCAAACTGAAAGAATCAGTAATGTGATCAATTAATTTGGGAATTCTTTGAGTGATCGACAAAATAACTACATTAGAGTATATTAGGCTTTTCTACCCTGCATTTCAACCATTTCAACTTAGATGTAAAAATTTATCAAAAAAGCTTGATATATTTCAAAGTTGACATATGTGAAATTTCAAGTATACGTTACTAGTCAAAAATACGTCACGTGTTATTAACGAATTTTACTCTCACTTTAACCAAAACCACACACAAAAGCATGTTTCTAGATGGCAACAAATGAGCACAGGTCTTATCATAATCGGCAATCAGATCAAAAAGACAAAAGAAAAATTTTGTTAAAGTGCTGACAAAATTAACTAGATTCTGAAAAATTGCTAAACTTTTACGACTGGCCGAAAAAATGAATCTGCCATTCCAAAAACAAAATTATGCTATCTTTGCAGTCAAGTCGTGCTTTCAATATTCTGACCCCTTTAATATACATTTCACCTATTCCCTTCAGTCTTCACCCGGTTCATTTTCATCGTTATTGTTAAGGACACAAGGATGTATTTTGGCCAGCTGCTCTGAAAAACATTGTCAACAGAGATTCGGCCATGGTTTCCATGAGATGAGCAAAAGTGGCCCCGACTTTTTTTCTTGCCAAAAATAAGCTATTTGGCTAGACATTTTTCTTCGAAGTGCTTAGGAACAAAAAAATAGGGACAAGGACAAGGACGAGTATGAACCAGGCTTAAAGCAGCAGCAATAGCAGCAGCAGCGGTGTGTATCACAGGTGGAGCAAACAAAGCAAAAAATGATCAATATAACCATACTATGCAAACCGAAACGGGATTATGAATATTAATCCGCAGTGCGCATCAAAAAAATGGGAGCTAAGCACTCATATGTACAACAACATCAACACGTATATACCGAATATGCCAAAAATGTACAACGATCTAATACTATTTTGTACACACCACACATGTACGGTCGCTTTGAATATATCAACCAACGTTTACTAAAAAAAGTTTCGTATTGTACTCTAAAAAATCTAAGTGTGGTCACCGACATCAAGATTACTCAGATTAACCTCCCTCCTTTGCAAACGAAGGGACACCCCTCCCTTCTCTAAACCATGAGCACTGAATTTTTTGGAAAGGAAGGTCTTCCCCCCACCTCTCCAAATTACAGATGCGACCATCTTTCCTATCTTGCACTCTTCAAGTTAAACATTCATGTGAGAGTGAGGTCCCTGCCTTGGGTAATGTTAACGCTGATAACAATAATTGTTTTGTTTTTATTTCCTTGCAAAAAATGGAAGCGACTACATGTATGATACAGAAATATGAACTCAATAATACACACACAACACTACACTATAGCCTGGTCCATACTTGTCCGTGTCCGTGTCTGGAAGTGATTTTTTAACAATGCAAAAACAAGGTAGCCGCTTCTGTCACTTTTTACATAATTATTTGTGTCTTCTAGTCCAACACCCATACCAAAAATCAGGCGGACAAGTATGAACAGGCTTTATATTATCATAATGATTGCTAATTTTCATTTTTTACTAACGGACGGGCATACTCTACAAAATCGTCTATGAGAACAGGCCACGCCCCTGAAACAAACACACACGTATTTAGTGGACAAGAAAAAAAACTGCAAAAGTTAATATTTTGTTTGCCCAAATTCAACAATTATTTTCTACTTTGGTTAGGCAACTAAAAAACTAACCTAGATTGAATAGGAATCTATTCATGAAAGATTAACAATTAACTGAATTAAGATCAGCTGTATAGGATTAGTAAAACTACAGATAACATTTTTGTTTAACTATTTCCTCAATTAATTTAAATTGCATTATTACAGATAAACGAGGCAAATACTTGGGCGTTCTCAAATGTAATCCGGTTCTCTCTTGATGAATACAGTGAAAAAGTTAGATCCGTTCACTAATCTTCTAAACTTTTTCATATCTATTTGAAATAACTATTAGAAATTTTCTCTACTACAGCTTGGATGACAGTTGAGTCTAGACTATACCTTCTTCGTCATAATTGCTGAAATCTTCATTAATCTGCTGTGCAAATTCCAGCAATAAATTCCACGTATCGCGAGGTATGGACTTTTTATGATGTTCCTCAAATAAAATAAAATATTATGCATGATAATCACAATCTTACTTTACTTCATATTATACTAATTACTAACAAGCTTGAAGCTGGTGTTGTCAAATAATGGCGAACGTAATGAATCACCATGCATTCAATAATGGATTGCTAGACTATGGTTACACAATATTATAATAAAGTACAGGTAACAATGACTGCCTTTACAGCTGTTTTTATTAACAAAGTCAACACCAAGAGCCAATTCCTTTACCGGATTAAACGGACAGGACTTATTTTTGTCCGAGGTTTTTGAATGGCAAATCGGGTTAAACGGACTAAACTAGTTGAAATAAGTCAGCGGCTTAATTTTAGTCTGACCCCATTCCAAAACTATCACTGGACTAAACGGATTTGTCCGATTAAAAAGCAGCGCGCTAAAAGTTAAGTCCGCTTAATCCGAAGGTTTTGGAATGACAGTTTTGAGCATAATTTCTAAACCGTATAGTCCGATTATATTTAACCCTTTAATCCGGTGAAAGAATAGGCCACAAGAATGATGAAACTTGAATTAATACAACTGGGTATTACGTGTCAACAGTGGCAGGAATTCAAACGCATACAAGGCAAGGGATGATTTTAGTTGAAAAGATGTGCATTTCAGTGAATGTAAAAAAATCGACAAAAGTTTCGAAAAATTTGTTCTCTGTGAATGCTACACTGATAAAAATTTAGGCTAGAACGAGGATGTAGGTTCAAACGAACGTTCTGTCATCTGAAGTCGCGTTTGCAACAAAACCAGCGTTAGCCAAAGTCTGCCGCCAAGTTTTGTGAAATCAATCCTACAGATGTTTTTTACTACGTCCGTGTAAAGATCCTTAATAGAATGCTTTTAGTGAAACATTGACAAGATACACACCACCATAAATAACTGCAATTATAAACACAAGTATAGTGGAAAAATAACTAGAGTACTGACCTGCAAAAACTGACACCACAAATCCAAATATTTAAAGCGATTTTTCAATACCATTTGCCAATAGGCTATTGCCATCTCCAAATCTGAAAAGAACAACTGTGCATATATTAAGCAGTAGCAGCAGACAACAAGTTTTATAAGTTTCTGCTTGAATATAAACGACTTTTCGTTAATTGATAATGTTAAGATAAAAACCCCAGAAACCCCGTGAAGGAATGAATCGTCTAGCGAAGACAGATGAGACACTGACAAAACAACGGCTATCACTTTGACGCTAAACTTCAGCATTTTGAACTAGCGCATAATAATATGGCTATAATGTTTCGACGTTCGCATATAAATTTTGGCCTAACCCAAACTTTTCTGTCCAGGACTCCGCGCGAAATTGAAGGTAAAATGGTAGAAATCTCGGAATTTCGTCACATCACGCAATTCCGCATCCAGCGAGGGCAATTTCTGCTTCAGTTTGTCCAATGAGTCACAGCTAGAAAAAGGGAAACAAAAAATGCTAAATTGGTACTAAAAAATTACTACCACCGCTAGTTGCAGCTGCAGCACGACTTCAGTTGTCACTAGACACTTATACTTATTGACAAAAATGATAAAGGTAAACACCAGCAGAGTAAATAATATGAACCCTAGACTTTCAGTCCGACTCATTAGCTCTGGGCCGCGTAGCTGAGTTGAAAAGCCGTTTGACTATCACTCCTGAGGTTGGTAATTCCCATTCACTTGGTATATAGTAGGGATGTACCGAAAATTCGGTATTCGATATTCGGTTTTCGGCCAAGAAACGGGTATTCGGTATTCGGTACCGAAAAGTCAACTTTCGGCCGAATACGGAATAGTTAGAAAATCAAGGAAATTCCACATCAAGCAACGTTTAGAATAAGATCTAATTTTATTAATCCTTCAATTAGCGCTACACTTCACCTGAGATGTACACAATAAACATGAAAACTGTATGTGTTAGCAAATAACCTCCAATTAGCATTTGTGAGGCATTTAACACAATACATATTTGCGTGAATTTACGATAGATGCTTATAAGTATCGTCAAAACTTAAAAAACTTGAAAATGCCATTAAACTCTGCAAAGTTTACGAGCAGTTTAATAACTGTCCCACTTCACTCCGAAATCAGCACAAGACTCCAAGACAGCCTGGCTGAAAAGGGACAAGCCTTCATGAAAAATAAAAGCAAGTTGCAGTTGCAGGGGTCTGGGGGCTAATTGCGGCAGCCCCCAGAAACAAATGCAAATTTTTTATGTTTAGGCCGTATTTTGTCAGTTGGAGACGTATAGCAAATTTTGTATTCATTGGTAGCTGAAAAAACAATGCCAGCTGGCCTCGAGGTTTCGAGGCTTATTACTCAGGGACGTGAGTAGTTAGAATCCATTTTATTAGTGCAACAGTTAGGCGAGAGATGGCCGTTATAACAGCCCCGAGCATTAATGGATCCGATTTATGTGGAGCACAGGACGACCCGAAAAGTTGAAAATAGGGTTTTTTTCCCGCACCACTTTGAAACATGTTTCTACGCTGAAAAAATGTGAGCTTGCATTTACCGCCTAAAACGGATCTGCGCCTATGTTGTATATATATATATATATATATATATATATATATATATATATATATATATATATATATATATATATATATATATACATATACATATATATATATATCATCGAGCTTCGGGCCGATAGGCCCCCGACTTGGGCATACGTTTAGGTCGCTTTCCCTGTTGCTTTGGGGCCTATTTAGGCCCGTGTAGCCTGTCGTAGACTAGATAGGCCCCCGCTCCATGTTGCTTTGGGGCCCTATGTATTTAGGCCCTTGTAGCCTGTCGTAGACTAGATAGGCTCCCTCTCCATGTTGTTTTGAGGCCTATTTAGGCCCTTTAGTGCCTGTCGTAGACTAGACCGGCTCCCTCTCCATGTTGTTTTGAGGCCTATTTAGGCCCTTTAGTGCCTGTCGTAGACTAGATAGGCCCCTTTCCATGTTGCTTTGGGGCCTATTTAGGCCGTTGTAGCCTGTCGTAGACTAGATAGGCCCCTTTCCATGTTGCTTTGGGGCCTATTTAGGCCCTTGTAGACTGTCGTTTACTCTACACAAGGATCCACCATTGTTTTTATGACCTGGCAGGAAAAAATTTCCGATACGTCCGCAATTAACTGAAATCGGCCTAAAAATAAAATTTTTCTAGGGGCTGCCGCCCCCACACCCCTGCAACCTTGTGGCTTATTCTTCCTTGCTTTTGTGCATTGTGCGCTCTTTGATTGCTTAATACACTTTCCCCCCCCCCTCCCCCCCGAAATTTTTTCGGACTGAAACTTTACACAAGGATCTCCCCTTCGGTTTTTATGGTCCGGCCGGAAAAAATTTTCAATACGTCTCCAGTTGACCAAATTTGAGGTAAAAATAAAAAATTTCCCTATTTTTTCTAGGGGCTGCCGCCCTCAGACCCCTGCAAGTTTTTGGCTTAGTGTTCCTTGCTTTTATTTTGCATGTGCATGTTCATATACCTAGTTAAATTGTAATTGCGTAATACACTGTACCATCGTTTTAGCAGTCTTATTTTTAAAATAATGACATTTTTTGTAAATGACAAAATTTAATGTAAAAAAAATTTCGGAAAATTTGCAGATTGGCTAGCTTTTGGACAGTTGGCGGCGCACCGTTCTGTAATTTTCGGTTCTTTGAGCTCCAATTTTACGTCCGATGCTGCTGTGGTCGAAAATAAGCATTGTTTTTGACAGAAAAATGCTAATGTGTCGTTTTTTGCGTTAAAATAGCAATTAAGTGCATTTTAGCTCATGTCAAAAAAATGGGGCCTATTGGTCAGGGGGCCTATCGGGTTCCGAGCCCCCCCCCCCATGAAAAATTCCTATATCCGCCACTGGGTGGGGGCGTCCCTTTTCGCCCCAAAAAACACTGTCACACGCCACCCCAGAGCACTATACATAGTATTTATATATTTATCTATATGCAGTGTTTTATTTTTCTGGATCTTTAGAATCTGAGAAAACTTTGCTTGACAAATGCCAACTATTCGGTGAAATTTTTTTCGGTCCCATCCCTAGTATATAGTAAGTAACACGCCATTTCCAAGCAAGAGACGCAGGCCACATTTGCTTTTGCCAACCCAACAATCCATCCGGCTAGTTGGGGGGGGGGGGGGTTGGGGGGAAGATCCCCCCGAAAAAAAGCGGTCCATGGAAAGGAGGAGTCCCGCCAGGGGTGAAGTGATGGGTGCCGGGACCCGTCCCGGCATGAGCGTCAATAAAAAAACTCCACATATTTTATAAAGTTTAAGCGAGTTTTAACTAAATTTTGGCCAAGAATTGTCGAAATACGTGCTGTGTAGCCAAAAAAGATAAAAAACCGTGTTGGTTTTGGGCTTTGGCAGAGGTGGAGTCAAAAAAATAACAGACTCAGCAGGGGAATAGGGTCCCACCGAGGGTCGGAATGGAACTAGAATTTTTTGTTCTGTTAGATCATGTGTGCCAGCTTCTGCCGACCCAGCAGTTCATCCCCACGGCGCGGAGTCCGTAAATTAGTAACACAGGAACGTGGGAAGATAACAGGTATACATGTATAAGGGGGGATGGGGGGTACCCACCCCCCAAATCGAGGGCCCGGGGGGTTAGGCTCCTGAAAATTTGGGCAAAATTTAGTAAAAATGGCACTTTTTTGGGAAAATTTGAAAAAATTTGAAAAATTTGCAAAATTTACGGTATTTTTAGTCACTCAGGGGGGGAGAATCCCCAAAATTCGGCTGGAGAGACCCCCCCCAAAATTTGGACCCCGTTACATGTATAAAACAGGGGTCCGTGCAAAGGACTGCCTCGTTTCAATTTTAAAACTTTAAGTGCCTGCGGAATACCGAAACCTACATTTGTCAGGTTTCGTTTTTCCAATCTAAACCGAAACACGCCTAGTTTTTTTACCTTCTTGACCACCAATCCTGCTCATCAAAACTAGAAATAAAACTTTGCACACACAGTTTAACACGGGGGAGGGGGGGTCCGAAACCCCCCCAGGTTTTGGTACAAGAGCAAGCAAGAGTCACGGTACAAGGGCAAGTAAAAAAATTAAATAAGATCTTAAATATAGACATTTCTGTCAAATTTGATGGTTTTATACTTAAAATCTGGCCAAATCTTACAAAAATCGTTAATTGTTACGCTAAAACACGGTATAATATATACATTTGGTCAACAATTTTAAACATTGTTAATTTTTTCGCTAAAGTATATACGGTGTTTTTTCATCTGACTTGGTACAGGACCCCCTCCAGATTATAACCCCATAGGTGTTAACCTGTGATTGCATTGCAGTCTAATTTGTGTAAACAGGCTGACCGCATTTCGAGCATTCCATTGATGAACTCGTCCCGTGTGAATTCGCACTGGGTCTTGGCGCCCAGCTTCCAGGCGATAATCAGCACGAGTCGGTCGTCGGGCGCCAGGCCCAGGTCGCTCAGGAACTTCATGATCCCATCCGCCGTGATCTTGTTCTGATCGTAGGGATCTGAAAAGCGTGTACAAGTATTTTTTCAACAAAAAAAACAATGCCAACGTCTTAGTCTAGATAAAATATTAAAATGTAAAATGCTAAAAAATGCGCAAAAAGCTAAAACATCACTAAAAATATCCACAGTTTGCACAACATAAAAAAACCACAGTTTGCTAGTAAACCTAATTCCCGTTTTTAGCAAAACTTGAATTTTTTTGCGTTATAGTGAGTTCAAGTCCCCGAAAAGTCGGAAAAGCCCCACCCCTTAAAATTTCGAAAAATCCGGAACAAGCCCCTGCCAGCCCCCCTCCCCAGACTGAGACCCCCTGTACATGTACGCCAATGGCCATATGTGGTCACTTAAACTTGCTTATAAGTCCGCACCACAATGGACACAATCACAGGCGCAACCTAATGTCATGTCATGACCCATCTTTACTTTACTAAACAAAGAAACTGAATCCAACCTCTATATCTCTGATATAGCAGTTCTAGTTTCTTTTTGTCCACACTGCTAGATCTGTCTTGTGAAATGTAATAGTCTGGGTTGGAGAAAAATTGATCACAGGAAACATCGAGGGACCAGTCATGGTGGCTTAGGCATAATATGGCAACCTGAAAATTCAACCAAACAAAATATCATGACTTGTCAGAAACCGCAGTCTTTACGTCAAAAACAACACACTACCAAACCAAGTTAGGTCAAACATTTAAATTAGGATTTTCTTTTTCCCACGCTAACAAACAGTGTACATGATGATAACAGGTGTTTGTAATCAAGTCACTGCTTAACACTCATATACAGTGCGAATAGTGACAATTTTCCTGTCAATTTAGCAACAACTATACACTAAATATTGTCGACGATTTGCCCAAGTTGCTTAGCTCAACTGACAAACTTGGCAAGCCGCAAGAGTCACGAGAGGGACCTAGACTTACCTTTTCTGAGCATTGAGTCCAAGCTTGAAATTGGCGGACCTTGTCCTTTTGGCTGGATTTTAGCTTGTGCATAGGGATAAAACTGCGCTAAAATCAAACCTACAAGAATATGAAAATTGAAAACAATTATTACCAGTTGCCACTTGAATAAAATACGTATAAATATGATATTTTGTCATTTCCATCTTAAAAGCATGAATGCTTTTAAATGCACGAAGAAAGAGACAACGAAATTATAAGGTTCAAAATTCTTTAGCCAACGTGTTGTAAATTCATGAAACGTACTACCCACAGAAGTAGTCAACAGTCCTTCCTTAACAAGCTTTAGAAGGATTTTGAAAAATGTCGATCTTTCACGTCACTTCATTCTAAGTTTCTGATTATACATGTTACAAAAATATATTTCATTTGGTATATTTTTGGTATTGTAATGAAATTTTTCTGTTGTAATCCTGCCGTCACTTTTCTGTACCTATTATATTCCTGTTTAACATAACTATTTCATCTATAAATTCTTCTAGTTTTGCATGGGTTACTGGATATATTGGCTAGCGCCTTTGCTTTTTACTTTGAATCTTTTTTTCATAATTTTTTAATGATACTGCACCTATGACCTGACTGATCCTTTTGTTTTTGCGCTGACATTTTATCGTGCATTGTAATTTCCCGTATTATGTAGTTCACTGCACCTTCTATTCCACTGCTATGCAAGGATTTCATTTTGTAATACGCTGTGTGTTTTTTGTGTTGTAAGTAGGGTGTATACCAGTAGCTTGTTATATCCTTGCTCTTTACATACGTTTTGGCAAATGGCCGAATAAAATTTTGTCGTCTTGTCTTGTCTTGAAAGCAAATCACTCTCTATTTTTACGGACGGTGGCACTAACGATATCGAATGTACACTTTTAATTTTTTGAGAAAATTAATAATTATATATTATTCAAACTGTTAAATTGGAAAATACAGTCATACATGGGCAAGACCCGGGATTTACCCGGGATTTTCCCGGGTGGACCGCGCGACCGCGCAGCGGTCGGAGTTGGACCGCGCAGCCCGAGCGGAGCGAGGGATGCTCTGAGTAACAATAAGGACCGCGCGCATAACGGATGTGAGAGTTGACTCTGCGCAGTCTAACTGTAGATTGATGGCGCAGTCCATCTCGTAATTCTAATGACTGCGCAGTCTAACTCTAGATTGATTGCGCAGTCCAATTAGTCTGCTCAGTCTAACTATTAATTGACTGCGCAATCCTAAAGACTGCGCAGTCTAATTCTAGATTGATTGCGCAGTCACACTAGAGTTAAACTGCGCAGTCAGTAAGATTGCATGACCAATTAATAGTTGGAGTGCGCAGTCCAAATAGTCTGCGCAGTGCGCAGGCGCAGTCAAACCAGAGTTAGACTGCGCACTGCGCAGTCAGTAGTATTGCGCAGCCAATAAGTGTTGGACCGCGCAGTCCAAAACTACAAATAGTCCGCGCAGTCCAAAAATACAAATAGTCCGCGCAGTCCAACTCTTAATTGACTGCGCATTCCTAATGACTGCGCAGTCTAACTCTAGATTGATTGCGCGGACCCTGCGCGGTCCCCCCTTTGGTTTTATTACCCGGCCGAAAACATTTACGATACGTCTCCAGTTGACCAAATTCGGCCTAAAAATTAAAAAATCTCCAATCTTTTTCTGGGGGTTGCCGCCCCCAGACCCCTGCAACTCTGGCATACTATTCGTTGTTATTAGTTTTCATCAGCATCAAAGCTTCTGCATTTCTACAAGAGTACATTATGATGAATTTACTTGTGGAATATATATACTGTCGGATGTGACGTTCCCATCTTTTGTTTTTATTTTCGGAAAAAATTTTGATACGTCTCCAGCATACATGTAACGCGATCAAAATTTTGGGGGGGCCTCTCCGGCCAAATTTTGGGGACCTCCCCCCAGATCGACCAAAAATACCCTAAATTTTGCAAAATTTCCTAAAAAATTGGCACAAATAGTGCCATTTTTTTAAATTTTGCCCAAATTTTGAGGACCCTCCCCTCCGGGTCCTCGATTTAGGGGGGGTCCCCCCCATCCCCCCCTCATACATATATATAGTCTCCAGTTAACCAAATTCGGCCTAAAAATTGAAAAAATCTCCATTTTTTCTGGGGGCGGCCGCCCCCAGACCCCTGCAGCCTGTGACCCAGTGATCTTGGGTTGTGAATGTGAAGTTATTGAATTGAAACGTTAAAATTACTAAAAAGTTCATTTTAACCGACTACCGACCACAAAATTACTAAAAAAGTCATTTTAACCGATCACAAAAACTCATGAAGTCGTTCCCCCTGAAACGTTTCTGGCTGGGCCACTGACAGTGAATTTATTTAGATTAAATGACAACCAACTAACTACATTTTGCAATGGACTTTTTCGCCTGGGGTGAAGGGACCGCGCAAGAACTTGTTAGTTTTCCCGGGTTCATTTTAACCACCTTGCCCATGTATGAATACAGTTACCTCAAAGCAGGTTTTTTTTTTAATCTTGAGCTAAATTTCAATTTCAGTGAGCAAAATTTCTGAACGGTGAGCAAATCGTAATTTTTCTATTTTACGTTTATATACTTGGTCATCACTAGATGCGTACCTAAAAAACGGAATCTGTCATTTGAGACAGAAAAACTAAACCAATACACCTGTGTCGCAGTGGCGTAGCCAGGAAAAAATTTCGAGAGGGAATGACTTTTCCTTTTTCCATTCATTTGAAATGCATTTAATTGCAAGTTTAACGTAAAAAGCGACACATATTAGCCACTGGCGGTCCCAGACTTCGATTTCGGGGGGGGGGGGGGCGGAGCTTTGAAGAAAATTTTTACTTTTTATAATAGCGTTTTTCAGCTTTACGCTATCTTGTTATAGCCGCAGCTATATCTAGGGCAATGAATTGAGTCTGTTTGTAGTAAAAGCCAGTGGTGTACCCAGAAAAAAATTGAGATTCTTTCACATTTTAGGCCGACTTTGGTCAACTGGAGACGTATCAAAAAAATTTTCCGACAGGAAAATACAACACAAGATGGGAACATCAGATCAGACAGTGTATTACACAGCTAGATGCAGCATAATATACTCGTGTGTGTAGACATGCAAATGCAGCATAATGTACTCATGTATACATACATAGACTTTGATGAATGATAATAACAAGGTATAGTAAGCCACAGAGTTGCAGGGGTCTGGGGGCGGGAGCCCCCAGGAAGAAATTTTTGGGGCAAATTTTTGATTTCTCAAATTTAGTCAATTGGAAACGCATCAGAAAAATTTTCCGGCCGGACCATATAAACCAAACCTTGTGTAAAATCAGTCAGTCGGAAAAAATTTCGGGGGGGGGAGGGCGGCCGCCCCCTTCCCTGGGACCGCTCCTGATATTAGCATTTTGGGTTAAATGCAGTGAAGGGGGGACTAGTGAATAAGGATGTCGCGGATGTCACTTTTTCTGTTTTCGACTCCTGACATGCGCGCGGATGCGGATGCGGATCTTTTTAGAATGCGTTCTAGACAAGTTATGTGATGAATTTTTCACCAAAAATTACTAAAATTACACATATAAACAGGAATGAAACTTAAACGAGATACACCAAACTATATAAAAGGTCTGTATTCCTATTTCATATCTTCTACCTCTTGCGCCGCCATTGACAGTTAAACAGTTAAAGCCATAAACGCTATTGGTTAACCTTATGTCAACCCAAAGGCGAAGGCTTGACCCTCTGGCTACTTGCTGCTGTGTATATAATAGTTATTGCTGCATGTACTTATGTTGAAAGAAAGAGGATGCCCCAATTTAGAAAGAATGAAAGAACGAATGAACGAAGAACGAAAGAATCGAACGCGGACCGCCTGCTTTGAAGTCAACCATGCTAACCCCTACACCACAGCCCCCGAGTCTCATAGGCCCTAATTCTGATTTACAACAGGGTCCCCCCTTCGAACATCGTTGCGACCCTGCAACGATACTCGGTCGATACTCATGCTCCTGGGGCGAACCCGATGCCTCAAAGGCGGAGCACATTCACACGCAGGCCTCCAAGCCTACTTCAATCACACCACACTCAGAGGTTTCCTGGCTCACCCGCAATCACAGGGTTTCTCGATCGACCCAGAACGATTCTCAACCAATACTGTGGGTTTTGACCGGCTCACCCTTAACCGAAACCGAGGGTTTTCTCCGGTTCACCCCTAACCGAAACCGAGGGTTTTCCGGCTTACCCTTAACCGAGGGACCAATCAGAAAGAGACTATGTACACATCTATACTGCACACAGCACGAGTACCGTAAGGGTTAAAGTGCCAACCTCAACCCCAGGGCATGGGGCTCCTAACCCACCGGGTTCAGGGATAGGGCTGTCCTGAGGACCCGGTCCTATCCTCTCCGTCCAATGTCACGGTCGCCACTATGTTGAAAAAAAGAGGATGCCCCAATTTAGAAAGAATGAAAGAGATGGAGGCGCCGGGAATCGAACGCGGACCGCCAGCTTCGAAGTCAAGCATGCTAACTACTACACCACAGCCCCCGACTCCACGAGTCTCATAGGCCCTCATTCTCATTTACAACACTTAAAAATTTCAAAAAGTTTCAAAATGCTAAATCTACTATATATGTAAATTCTGCGTGGTTAACAACTGATACTGATTGATTACAATCTTAGCAGGCTGGTTTCTCAATAATGCAGAACTCAGTTCTATTATGCGTCAGTATATATATGTATATTATATATATATAATATACATATATATATATATATATATATATATATGAGATTTTGTGAGTTGTAGTCAACGTAACGTTAAAAAATGCAAATTT
This sequence comes from Trissonchulus sp. WLG1_4, assembly GCA_030248245.1. Taxonomy (NCBI): domain Eukaryota; kingdom Metazoa; phylum Nematoda; class Enoplea; order Enoplida; family Ironidae; genus Trissonchulus; species Trissonchulus sp. WLG1_4. Next base: position 42,347 of record JASANF010016167.1, read on the forward strand.
TGAGCACCGATGAGGATTAAAATCATGAAGATGACGACTCAATACACTCCTGCAAGAGCTAATATTTGTGTATACATGCACGAAAAAATCAGAATTGTGCCTGATTGTCGACATTTGTAGTGGCATCTCCCGAACTTGCAACATCCGCACATCCGCATTAAATTTTCGCGGATGCGGATGCGGATGTCAAAACGTTGCGGATCATCCGCGGATGCGGATGCGGATATCCGCGACATCCCTACTAGTGAACCTATTTTTTGAGTAGAGCATCTTGGGGGAAGCATTTTTTTGGATTTTCTGAGATACGACCCCTCGAAATCTGAACCCACTGTCAGACATTTTTGGATTTTCTGAGATACGACCCCTCGAAATCTGAACCCACTGTCAGACATTTTTGCAATTTTTTTCGGAAACCCTTACTTTTCCAATTCCAAAAGTGTTTAAATAGAGTCAAAATAATGTTTACAGTTTTTTAGAACCGATACAAAGGCACTTGGACGGTTGGACCCCATTCCGGCAGGAAAAAATGGGCCAAATTTACGAGAAAAGCCCAATTTTTCACCAAATTCAAACTATATATAATTGGTTGAAAACATACTAAACATAGCCCACGCATTTAGACGGTATGTCAAGCAATTCTAATGCAATGAACATTACATCAGCTGGAGTTAACGTCAAAAAGCGAGTTTTTATCACATCGATTAATTTGAAAACTTTTAGGACGCTGAACTTGGAAGCGATTCTTGGAAATGTGTTAAAAAGCACTGGAATGTGATAAAAAACTAGCCATATCTTAGAACATTCTTACAAACGTAATTCTTAAAAAATGTAATTTTTCGGCCATAGTCAAAAGTAAACTTGATCGCAGTAAAGAAATCGCAGGTCGAATTACAGTCTGGCGTTTAAAACGCTGCGGCAAATTCAAGACGCAGGCATTCCGCACTAAAAACGCTGCGTCTGTTCAGACATTGCGTTTTGCTTGCGGCAAGCTGCGTTTTGCCGCAGCGGCAAAAACGCTGCGGCAAAATCGTCGTAAAATCGCAGCGTGTGAATCGGCCTTTAGGGTTGCGATTTCTCTTCACAACTAACTAGCTGTTGCACAACCAATAGCTCATCTTGCTCGCCTCAACGTAATCGAGCGGTCGCGAAAGGTAATTTTTGCTGAATTTGATTTATAATTGAAAAACACTGAAATCGCAATTTTTTAAAAACAAACTTAACTGAATTTGCACAAGAAAACCAGTGAATCTGAATTATCTGTAAATTTTTTTCCATTGCAGATTTTTCAGATGTTTTTTACCCTTTCCATTCAGAGATTTTTTACAGACTTTCAGAGGAATTTCAGATAAATTTCAGAGAAATTCAGGGAAAATTCAGAGAATTTTACCCGGAATTCAGAGACTCTGAATTTTATCTGAAAAAAAAATGTTACTGGCTTTTCAGATAAATTTCAGATACATGTATATACAGTACTGTGCAAAAAAAAGTTCCCTGTTCGTCGGCGTACGACGAACTTCGTCGTTCGCGAAAAATGACGAACGGTGGCCGGAAAGTGACGAACAAAAAATTTTT